>APFE030124490.1:33371-111528 GCA_000404065.3 Pinus taeda
AAATTATGGCTTATGGTATCCTAGAGATACAGATCTCACACTTCATGCTTATACAGATGCAGATTGGGCCGGAAGCGTGGATGACAGGAAAAGCACAAGTGGTGGTGCGTTCTTATGGGTTCCAGATTAGTATCTTGGTTCAGCAAGAAACAGAGTTCGATTGCCTTATCTACAGCTGAAGCGGAATATGTTGCTGCTGCATCTTGCTGCACTCAACTCCTTTGGATGATGCAGACCTTGCAGGATTTTCAAATCGATTGTACACCGCCTATTTCCATCTTATGTGATAACACAAGTCAAATCAACATTTCAAAGAATCCAGTCATGCATTCAAAGACCAAGCATATACCAATCAAGTATCATTTTCTTCGGGAACAAGTTCTTGAACAAAAGGTCAAGTTGGAGTATGTTCCTTCTAAGGAACACGTTGCTGATATTCTCACCAAACCATTGCCCAGGGAGACCTTTGAATACCTCAGGCAAAAGCTGGGGGTTGTTGATGCATCATCTTGTTGAATCTCTTTTGATGGTTGTACGCACGGTTCATTTGGGGTATATGCGTACATTTGCTGGTTTGCGGATTGGTTGAAGATTGAATGGCACAGGTTCAAGGGGAGCACATAATGCATTGTTGGCATTATGGAGGACGTACAGGAAGAAGATCATGGATGCTGGTCTGAATGTTGCTGCAATATGTCTCTATTTCTTTATGGTGTTTGGTGGATTATGGTTCTTCTTTTCAGATCTGGTTCATATTCAGGGGGAGCACGTTCTTAGGGGGAGCATAACCCTTTGCCCTTGATGTCAAAGGGGGAGAATAAAGCTGAAGATTTTGAGGTTGCCATCAACTCCAAAGGGGGAGATTGCTGGCATTATGTTTCTAGTATGATTATATGTTACAGATGTTGTACTTGATGGCAACACCCATGGCATGGCTCTCAATATGATGAGAATTAAAAAGTTTATTCATGTGAAGAAAAGTTCACGAAATTTTATGCAGAGAAAAGTTTATTTCATGTGGGAAAACTTACCTTTGGTCCATGGTAGTTAGTCCTTGGAATTTGAACCTATGGTTTTTGGACCATGGCATCTCAATAGACGTGTTGATCCCTAGTATTGAGTTGATGGTATTGGTTTGTTATGGTTTTGGCCCATGGTATTGTTTTATTTTATTATTATTATTGAGCCCCATGATCCATGATTTGAGGAAGAGCTTGCCTATATAAAGCAAAGGAGATCATTTGGCTTAGGCATGCTTTTGGGTTGAATATCTTAAGATCTGAAATATTGGGTTATTGTTTCAAAAGCTCGATCTATATGAAAATGAAGTGGAAAGCGAATCTGTGAAGGGTGATCTCTCGAGCGTTGCAGCTGCGGAAGTGAGGAGGCGCCACAGGAGGCGCCGCAGGAGATCTGGTTATCTAGGTGACTTACTGGTACTTGATGATCATTTGATATTTATGGATCCAGTTTGAAAATTTATGAAAAGTGGTCCTTGAAAGAAAGAAGTAGGGGGTTGTAGCTCCCTCCCAGGAGAGACTGGAAAACGAGAGAGAGTTGTAGCTCTCTGCAGGTTGCAGCCTGCGTACTGGTAAAGGACTGCACCAGTACAAGACCATTGTAAAAGGAGTTTCAAATTTGAAAGAAGATAGAGACATATTGCAGCAGGTGGTTTTCACCCACATTGGGTTTCCACCTTATATCTGGTGTTCTTTGATGTGACTGTTTGCTTTTCTTGTTCATGCTCATTATTTATGGTATTGGTATGCAAAAATAATTCAAAGTATAAATAAGGAAGCTTTGGTAAAAGAATTAGATAATACTGATTCACCCCCCCCTCTCAGTATTATTTCCAACACTTGGGAGATTTTTAATGGTGGAAAGAGGCTTAGAATGTCCCTTAGTGCTTCTCACAAGTAGAAGGATTGGTTTTAAGGGGAGGTAGATCAATTTGGGATGAGAATGACCATAGAAAATCCTCAAGGAGGCACATGAAAACGAAGAATAACTTAACAATGGTAAATGGTTAAAATGAGCCCGAAACATGAATAAAAATCCCCTGGCCTAGAATTTGTAGAGTCGAGTTGAAAGATCAAGACAAATGGCAACAAGAAATGATTACTGGGGAAGGGGAAGAGTCTCCTACCTAGAAGGGTCACGTGCCTTATCTAGTCATTGAGCTTCCCCATTCTTTGTGCAACTAGAGCGAGTTGTCCAAATGATCAGTCGAGGCCGATACTTATAACTTTTGTCGCATGTGTGGGGTCGTAGGGGTCGCATTTGTTTGGTTCATGACCTTTACGAATTTGCAACTTTGAGTAGTCACTAGGTCGCATGGGTTGCAAGGTCACAGTTGTGGGCATCTAATACGTTTGCAACCTTGCGACCTCGTGAGGTTGCTAGGTTGCATGGGTCAATAAGTTGCGATTTCGTGACTGCGAGACCTTTCTGACCTCGTGACCTAGTGACTTGGTGGGTCATATGGGTTGAAAAGTCACAAAGGGTGCACAATATACTAGATTTTTCCTTTGTGACCTTGCGAATTTGTGACTTGGAGAGGTAGCATAGTTGCATGGTCGCATAAGGGCAATAAGTCGTGCGTTTTCCCTGTGAGTTGGGGAGTAGACTTGAACATGAGTTTTTTTAGGTCACAGGGTCAAAAATTTGGCTCATGAGGTAAATATTCAGGCTTTTGAAACCTTTCAAGAGTTATATTTGTGGGATGAAGGAGCTTCAAGCCTTCTGTAAATATTCTGAGAACATGGGACATTCACGGGAATGGTATAGGGGCTCTGAAACTTTGAAAGCTAATTTTTTTTGGAGGGGTTGTTGTAGTGGGTACAACAATTTGTGATTCATTGGTAGAACCTTAGGATCTCTAGTTTCCCATGGCCTTGGGTAAGCTTGACCTCAAAGAGTGTTGTCTCTTGGAGTTGTGGGTCCCATTTACACTTCTGGGTCTTTCCTTGATATTAATCAGCTATCCCAAGTTGTTAAACCTCGACATTTTAACACACACAAGATGAGATCATCTTCGTTGGTTTGACGTGGAGGAGTTGAATAATGATATGAGCCTTAAGGATTTTTTTGTATAATGGTTACGGACCTTGGGTGTTAGTCCATTTCCAGTGAGCCTAAATAGTACCCTCACAGAAATACGACCTATAAATCACAACATTGCTCTGCTTCCAGTGAGCCTGGACAACACCCCGATGGAGTTGTTGCATCATCTCTCTACGCAAGAAACCTTTCTTAGTCTTTTTACCTTATTAGTTTAATTGTTTTTTTAATTGGCACTTATTTAGATGTGATTATTTTCACTTATTCGTATGGCTATTGTTAGCATGGCGGATGAGGGATCCCAACTTATTTGGCTTGGAAAAGAGGTTGTTTCTGGTTTTTCAAATACCTTATTATTTCCCAAAATATGTATGCTCAAAATAGTTTTCTTTGCCTCCACCTTCAAACTGGAAGGTAAGTCAACTCGTTCCCGAATTCCAGTCAGGTCAGTAGCTAGGATTAGCTAGTGAAAGATAGGGAACCGCAGATGACATCGATTTCCCAGCTACAACAAGTTTCGAAACTCTATTTTGGACATGAATTAAGGTTTAGCCAAAAGGCAGACCCAAAGAGAACATATATCAGCCAAACGTGTAGGGGCTACCCCAAACTTAGGGTGATATCATGGATGCTTTGCTCAAGGAAAAATAGAATTCAAACAAAAAACTAAAGGTAAAAGAAAATTGACAGAAAGGGAGAATAAGAAGGGAAGTATAGTACAGGGTGTGCAAGCAACTGCGAGAGCTACTAGGTGAAGTAGAACTTGAGATCTTGGCCATTGATGGGAAGGGGTTCCACCCTCCCTCCTAGAGTTTGCAACTTATAGGTGCTGGCCAATTTTCTCTTTCACTTGGAAAGGACCGACCCACAAGGCTTGGAACTTGGTGTGTTTAACCTAGTCCTCATGGGCCTTATCCCATTGAACTGGGTCTCCCACTCTAAATTCATTGGTCCTTGTGGATTTCTTGTCAAACCATATTTTAATTTGGCTTCAGTGAATGGAAAATTTTTCTTTAGCCTTTTGTATCTCCTCTTCTAGTTTAAGGAGTGCGTTGATGCAATTTTTAACGGTAGGGCAAGGGGAACCTTGTGATTCTTGTGATAATTAAAGGACAGACAAGCAGAGGTTTGGAAGTAAGATAATTTTTTCCCATAAACTAGAAAATAGGGAGATGTTCCGAGAGATGGTTTAGGTGTAACCCGGTCAACCCACAAGGTGTTGTTGAGGGCATTGTGCCAGTTTCTCTAGTGGGATAGAAAGGTATTCTCGAGGATGCAAATGAGTTTTTTATTCGTGGATTCTTCCAGGCCATTCCCGTGAGGGAAGTAGTTAGCCGAGTGTTTTAAAACAATGTTATTTTCCAAAGAAAAATCACATAATTTTAAAGACGAGAAATACATAGAATTATCAAACACAAGTGAGGTTGGAACACCAAACCTGACCACGATGTATTGATTGACAAAAGATGTTACCTCCTTGTCAGTGATTACCCACAATGGAATTTCTTTGAACCACATGGTGAAATAGTTTGTGGTTGTGAGTATATACTTGTGCTGCTTTGACGATTTTGGCACAATATCCCTAATAAAATATAGTCTCCATTGTTGAAAATGTTCTTCCGCTTCTATAGACTGGAGGGGAGAAACCAACCAAGTTTTTCTTCCTGCATGCTCTTGATAGATGGGGCATTTCTGAGCATATTCATGCACATACTTGAAAAGTGTGGGCTAGTAGAATCATACCCTCGTAATCTTATGGACAGTGGTGTCACTGACATAGTGGCCCCTTGCTGGTCCATCATGTAACTACTTCAACAATCGCTAAGCTTCATCATATTCCAAGCACCTGAGTAGCACGTCATGCTACTGTTTACAAAACATATTACCTTGTACCATTTGGTAGGATGTGACTTTGAGCCTCACTACCCTTTCCTGTTTTGTAGACAAGGTAGGAGGTAAAGTCCCTTTCCCTAGGTATTAATTTAGGTCACAGTACCATGGTGAAGGGTCATGAGTGTTGGGGAGTTCATTTTGATATATTCTAATCTCATGATCCTAGCCTTCTAACTCTTTTTTTTGTTGGTTTGCAGCTTCAGCAGCCAGTTTACATAGTTTGTGGCCTTTTCATGTCTGAAAGCTTGAACTCCAAATAATATTCTTGGAGGCACATCATCCAATTGGCTCTTCTATTGCCCAACTTTTGTTGAATGAGAAGTCACCTAACAAAAGGGTGAGGCACATACATTGTGACACAATTCTTTAAAATATATGGTATAAAATGTTTAACCACTTTGTAAATTGCATATGCCTGCTTATCTATATTGGGGTAGTTAATTTCTGTGACTTGTAGCCCTGTACTCATAAAGGATATGGGAAACTCATCATTATTACCATCTCTCTACGTGAAAATGATGGCTAAGGATCAATCTAAGGTGAAAGTGTATAGGATGAAGTCTTTGTTGAAATCGGGGCTATAGAGGGAAGGATCTTCAACAATAGCTTTCTTGATGTGATCGAAAACTTCCTTTTCTTCTTGGTTCCATTTAAACACCGAGTCCTTATATATCATGCTCTGCAAGGGCTTAACAATTTGGGAAAATTTTGAAATAAGCTTGCGAACGAAATTGATTTTCCTAAGGAAAGATTCCATACCTTTTTTGTTGTTGGGAAGAGGAATTTGCGTTATAGCTCTCATGTGGTCAAGATCAATGTTGATTTTGTCCTTAGTGATGATATGTCAAAGTAGATTACCCTCTGAAACCACGAATATTCTCTTCTTGGGGTTAAGTGATATCCCATAATTCCAACACTGTTCAAAGATTTGTTTGAGATGGTGAAGGTGGTCAAGACAGTGACATTATCTAAATAAAAAACCACACTTTGACCCATCAACCCTCTGAAAGTGATGTCCATTTCTCTTTGGAACGTTGCCCCAACATTGATAAGTTTGAAAGGCATATGTCAGAATGCGAATGTTCCCCACTTCATTATGAAAGTTGTCTTTATCCAGTTTGGTTTGGCCACCAGTACCTGGTTGTATCCAGAGAAACCATCGAGCAAAGAAAACATTTATGACCTTGAAACCGTTTAGAGAATATATTTCATGGATGGGACTGGATAGCTATCTTTGTATGACATCCGGTTGAGATTCCAAAAATTGACACACAAATGGATTTCACTAGAATTTTTTTGTAATGAAACAAGTTTTGAAACCCACGTAGAATGCATGACTTTAAAGATAATACAAGCATATAACAACTTCTTTAGCTCCTTTTGGATGAGAGGTTCCAATGTCGGATGCACTTTCCTCAACTTCTGATGAAATAGTTTGACCCCTTATTTCGAAGGAATAACATGTTGAATGATGTGTGTGTCGTAAGTCTTTATATCATCATACGTCCAAGATAATATGTCACGGTAATTCTTGAATAGGGTGATGAAAGATTACATTTTCCTCAGAGGGACATCCCAAACCTATGATAATGAATTTGGGGTCGGTTTCATTCCCAAGGTTAACTTGCTCATGCGAAAACGTGGAACTTTGTGTTTTGGTGTTTGCTGGGACTCAAAAGAGGTTCTACAGATCAAATAAGTTTTCTAGTGTGACCACTCCTCTTGGAATAGGGTTTCCCTTGTGCTCATTCACCTCCTCTTGTAGGGACGTTTCATGTTCTTCTTCTTCAATCATCATGTCTTTAAACACCTCTACATTTTCCATGAAATCCAGTATCTATTGGTCGTCATTAAAAACGCGTAAATTAGGTACATTATCAAGCACAATGGGTTTATAAACAATTTCAATTGAAAATACATCCCTAAGAGGTGCAGAAAAGGCTGCGACATTTTCCAGATTATCAACGGCTGTGTTATCTAATCTAGGAACATAATTAATATTGAAATATTTAAAAGAACTGATCAAGTGCCATACCTCTTGCTGATAATTTTTCAAGTTTGGTGACAAACAATGGATTGTGTTACATACCTATATTGTAATTATTTCAGAGTCACTGATCACCTTCAAACATTAGGCTTTAAAGTCAATTTCTTTCTTGAGGCCGAGCATCAATGCTTCGTACTCCGCAATGTTATTGGTGCATTGGAACTCTAACCTACAAGAAAATAAAAATTTGTTTCTTTTGGGGTCCACGAGGATGAAGCTTCCTCCTATGCCATCCTGAGTCTTGGACTCGTCATAATATAGTGTCCATATTTCATCATTCAGTGTGGGTGAATTTGGAGTATGTAAATCTAGAGTGCAAATTTCATTTTTATCAATTGGGGTGTGTGATAGTAATTCCAGCTGGGTATTAGGTGGCATGGGTGATGGTTCGACTTGGTAATATCCCATTATTGCTTCAAGAAAACACATTCCCAGTTCCTCTTAAGCAAAACTGATCGGCTCATTTGAGCCTTCGAGATCCGTGACCATATGTTTCATGAAAGTTTCACTATTAAATTTGATATGATTGTTCTTTCCTTTGTAGGGAAACCACAATTGGGATCAATCTGTGACAAAATAACCTTGGAGTTTATGGGACCAGTCCCTTCTGCATAGTAGTCCATAGGATTTTAGGATGTCGACCAAAATTATGTCGATGCACCCAAGAGTCAGAAGACAACCTAATTATTATGTTGTTTAATTCACAAACAACATGGCCTTAAGACCTATCTAGTTGAATTATCTTAACATCTGTCTTCTCAGGTTGGATATTTAGATTTGTTCTACTGACCAGGCCATGATAATGGTTGATGCAACGAATTCGACAAGGAAATTATGTACATTGTAGTTGAAGACTTCTAAGGTCAAAAGGAACAAGGGAGTTGAACCTCTCAAGTTTATGTTTGTGGAATTAACAATAGCTTGGAGACCAATCATGGCTTGAGATTGACTGAGAGAGTTAGTCTTGGTCGAAGAGGAAACCTTGCTGGTTGTTGATGAGGTGGTGAAGGTTTTGGAAATTAGCTCACATTGGTTGGCTAACTTGGAAAGATCATAAAGTGAGATGTTGACTCGTGTCTTCTTCATTTCTTCAATGATATTGTACCCCAAGTCTATGGGCGCAATGCTTTTCAAGGAGGCCTATGGGGAGAGCGTTGTTTTGGTTGAGACTTCGGACACAAAAATGTTTCCTTTACCACTTGCCGAGGGATCCTTCAGGCTTTGGCCAGATGACACCCTAAGAGAAGGGGTGGATGGTTGGCCCATGTTGTTAGGTGGAAGAATTCTTCTCAACAAAACATTTTTCTTTTCTTCCAGGGTGGAGTCTAATACTATCCCTTCACTCCTGAGGTTGTAATTTTGTTTGGAAGTTTAGGGGGGGAAGTGTCTCCTACAATGGCTTCTTGAAAGGATTGAACCTATTCCTCGCATATGAATTTGAATGTTAGAGCAACAGAAGAAATGTCATCATCAAGAGGCGTGTTTTCTTCTTATGGGTCATTGGACTCTTCTTCACCCTCCTTTACGGCTTGATCTTCTAAGAGTTGGGTCACCACAATAGTCATGTTGTGGATCCATTGCGAGTAGGTCTTCTTTGAATGAGTGGCTTTGTGGAAAGTGAAAAAAATGTCTTTTCCTAGCTCTTCCACATTGAAATTTGTATTTGACCCTTGAGACGACTTCGCGGGTGGATTATTTGTCTTTCAGAAGAAAGGTTTTCTAGATTTCCCTCCTAAGGAAGATTCACTAGTCTTCCTTTTTAGCTCGGAAACCTCACTTGTTAATTTCTTTAAGGATTTGGCTTACCCCTCAAAATCGAAGGAATCCTCGTCCTTATCCCTAGACTTACTAGTCAAGGCTTGAGTTTTCTTGCCAGATAGTTTGGTTTCCTCTTAGGAGTCATGCTTGAGGGGACCTATAGATAGTAGATCTTTATCTGTGGCAAGATTTGTTGCGAAATTCTCCACTAATGTGGCTTTAACTTCACATTTGACGAACATATAGATATCTCGCAAGAGGGCTCAAGTGGAATCGTCAAGGGCCACGTCCATCAAAAATTTATTCAAGATGGTGGTGCGTCATTGGTCTAAATCCTTCACCTTTTCCTTCTTATGGAACTTCAATGTGCTAAGCTCAGTTAGGAGCATGGAAAGCATCTTGTCTTCTAAAAACTTATCAATGGATGTCTTTCGGAATTCTTCCCAAGTTCGAATCGATGCCACAAGCAACAATCGATATCAGGCAGTGGCCTTATTTTCGAAAGTGTGAAGGAAGAGACATAAAGACACATAATCATGTTGCACCCTCATCATTTGTAAGTCTAGGTAAAAATTGTTGATATGATCATCAACCGAGGTCCCCTTTTCGAGTTTGAACTTTGGGAGGTGCTTTTCAGGGTGGCAGGGCATGTCGTGGAGGGGACCCCAGATACCCAAAGGGGACTGAGCCATCCAATATAGGGGTTGTCATCGATTGCCTCTTAGTGGTGGAGGAAAAAGGGGGTGATTGGAATTCTCTTTAGAATCACTCTTCATGCCTGACCCACAAATGGTGTAGGGAGGTTGTCTACCATTACCTCGGGGAAGTCTCAAATGCCCTAAGTCTCGAAAGCTTCTCATGTTTCTGAAATTTCCAAAGTTCCTAGGAAACCTGAAAAGTCACCAATTGATGAAAAAATTGATGTGATCCCTAATATTGTCTTCATTCCCCTATCCTATGGGTACCTCAACATTTCCTCTCAAAGGCTGGTTGTTGACAGGGATATATTCCGAGGGCGGTTTATTATTTTCTTGTGTTTCCTCCCACTGCAGTTAATTGTTCCCCCCTATGACTGAGCTCCTAGGCCCTTCTCTTTTAGATGCCGGGGGAATTTCCAAACCCTCAATTGAGAGCCTTTCAATAATTTCTTCATAATCATCAAAAATCATCCCAATTATATGCGGTACAAAATTAACCAGCACGTCATGACGCATGTGATGAGGCCTGGAGGTGTGTGGGTTAGGGAGGGAGATGGTGGCAAGAATGCATTTTAGATCCCTAGTGAATTGAAAAGTAATGGGGCGTAAGTATATCAATTGGTCATACGTGAGTTCAAAGAGAGGAGGCTCTTCCCCCTCAGGGGTGTCCTCAAGTAGATGGGGTTGTGATTTCCCAAGCTCGAGGTTCCCAAAAGGTGGACCAAAAGAGGGATGATAAGTCGTTTAAGGGGAAACATGTAGGGGCTAGTTACTAGCTTGATGGGAAGTCTATGTGTGAGGACGTGTATTGGTGCCAACCATCAACCCTCCTTCTAGCGCCAATTCTATTGACAGGCTAGAATTCTCCACCAACTTCCAGGGGATCTCCCCGATGTAGAGTCCTAACTAGATTATGCACCATTTACTTTAGGGATCTCGTTCGGTATGTAGGCCTAGCTTGCATACAGGTGGTTTTAGTTTGCTTCATATGGAGGTGGGATACCGACTTAGTCAAACGTATGAAATTCAACAAACACAAGGAAATAACTAACAAATGTTCATAATATGAATACCATAAATATCAACATCATAACTTGACATCATGAGCTTCACTTAAAGCAATTGTTAGCAAAGCCTCAAATTAGATCAATTGATATATAAAATATTCTTAACACTATATAGTAGTTCACATTAGCTAAGCATAAATAAACATAAGTAAATGCATAGTCAACAATAATATCGTGCCAATATTAACAAAACTGTTAAATCAATACAAGCACAGTGTGATCATATCGTTTACCATTAGTATGTTGTGAAGCAAGATTCATAGCATAGGAAGACATATGAGGAGACTACGCATCAAATAACTCTCGGGAACATTTGATCCATTGAGAAACTAATATCCATCACATCATAACTTAAATATTCATCCAATCCAATAGTGGAAAACAAATATTTCTCCTTGTATTTATTAGAAGAGCACAAGTCCTCTCAAAAGAATATGTCCCAAAAATAAGTCCCAAGCAAAAAGTCCATTACAATGTGCCATGAGGGTGTATTTATAAAATGAGGGTGACCTTTAGTCTAAGTATGGAAGTGCAGAGAATGGTGATTTCTAAGAAATCCCACATTTTCTCTCTATAAGCATTCATTTAGGATAATGTTGAATAACTCTAAAGACTAGAAATATATATATATATATATAAAGAATACAAAGGATACATTTTCAATCATGCCGCAAAATTGTTTGTAGTTTTCATTGTTAACATGAGCAAGTCATTTTCTGAAATCTATGATAGCATGGAACAAGTTTGAAGATAAATCAAGGATATCTTCCAAGAGGTGGGAAACCCATTCCAATGGTTTTCGCACTACCGGGAGATTTGGAACTATGTGGGAACATTACCTTTTCAGTGGGATATTTAATGGGAGTTGGGGAAAGTTTTGGGAGCTTTGAAGACTGCTTTTTTTTAGTTCTGACTTTCCCTGGGGTTGGGGAATACAAATCCTATAGAGAAATATGCTGAATTTCCCACAAAACATGAGCCTATGTTGAAACCTTCGCAGGAAGAAAGGCCAAAGACATCCTTAACATTGATATTCTTAATTGAGAAATTGGAGCAATATATTGATGGGTTAACCAAGCATGTGGCACCTCTACATAAGGGCAATATCTGGGAAGTCATGCTTATTAGTATTTCTTTTGATGTTTATGTATATATATATCGCAGAAGATTCTCTGTGCATATTGTATGTGGTAGTCAAATCTTAAAAATTAGAGTTTCTTTTTCTCTTAACAAAATTGATAATGAAATTGACATTTTATATACATAAAAGGGAGAGACTCAAGGAGAGATACAACTAGAGAATATATTTATATATAAGAGAGATTATATACATATTTTTATATATTTAAATTGATTTTAATATTTGAATATTTTGATTTGATATTAATTTGGATTATTATATAAAATATATAATTAAAATTTATTTTTTATTTTTATATTTTATCATCTTACTGCTCTCAATTAGTTGTTTCCTGTAAATTTTGGGCAAACCTCTAACCGTTCCAGACACTCGTACCCAAGTTCCCAACATTCCCATGTTCTAGAAACTCATGCAACATAGTGAAAAATGCATTACCCACGTATCAAATAATAAATATATCAACAAGAATCCTTAGCCTATTGAAGCTTGTCATTTCTACATAACATATTGACATGAAAAACATAACCATTTATTTATTTATTGAATGGAAAATTATAAGATAAAGTCAATGTGGAACGAATTTACAGTTTTCTTCAATGGCATGAAGAAATCAAGAATACACGGAGATGTTAAACGACTACGAAAGTGTGGGAGTGCAGAGAATGTTGATTTCTACACACTCCCGCATTTTCTCTCCATAAGAATTCATTTTAGATAACACCCAATAACATCTAAGATTATAAATAAAAATAAATATTAAAAAATAAGATAAAAGAGACATTTTCAATCACTTTGTGAAATTGTTTGTAGTTTTACTAACTTAGTTTATATCCCATATTTGAGGGCAGCTTTTTTAATTATATTCATTCATCTCAGGTCTCCTACGGGGAAACCGAGAAATCAATCACACAAATTTGTATGAAGATATTATATATATATATATATCTTTTATAATATATATATATATATATATTAAATATATATATATATATATATATATATATAATATATATATATATATTATATATATATATATATATATTATATATATTATATATTTATATATATATAAACAAAACATTTTCAATGTCATAACTTTTGACTGCCAATTAGCATGTTTTCCTTTTTCACAGGTGGGAAAACCTATCATAACTCAGTTGTAATACCAGCAGTGAGGAAAATCATCTCTAGCTGCTAACCCCGAATGTAGGCTGACTCATCACTGTTATTCGAGGAAAACTATGCCACTTGGAATAACCCAATGGTGGTCCATAAGGGGCCAATATTTCACTCCTACTAGATGCTTCTGGGTCTTGGGCCATGTTGATGGGCCAAAATTCTCTACCAACAACAAGGGTTTCTCCTCGGTGTAGAGTCCCAACTAGATTCTGCACCGTTTAATTTAGGGATCTCGTCCGGTATGTAGGCTTGACTGCCATACAAGTGGTTTGAGTTTTCTTCAGGCAGAGGTGGGATACCAACTCAGTCGAACGTAAGAACTTCAACAAACACAAGGAGATAACTAATGAATTTTCATAATATGAATACCATAAATAGAAACATCCAAACTTGACAACATGAACATCACTTAAAGAAATTGTTAGCAAAGCTTCAAAGCATATCATACCGATCTACAAAATACGATTAACACTATAAAGTATTTCACAGTAGCTAAGCATCAACAAACATAAGTAAATGCATAGTCAACAATACGATCATGCCAATATCAACAAAACAGTCAATACAAGCACTGAGTGAGCATGTCATATACCATATGTATGTTGTGAAGCAAGATTCATAGCAAATGAAGACATATGAGGAGACTATGCATCAAAGAACTCTCAGGAACATTCGATCCATCGAGCAACTAATATCCATGGCATCACAACATAAAATATTTATCCAATCCAATAGTGGAAAACAACTATTACTCGTATTTATTAGAAGATAAAAAGTCCTCTCAAAACAATATGTCTCAAAAATATGTCCCAAGCTAAAATTTCAATACAATGTGCCATGAGGGTGTATTTATAGAATGAGGGTGAACTTTGGTCTACCCTTGACTCTTGGACTTCCTCATGACCTTTCAACTACCTCACGACCTTTCGACTTCCCTATGACTCTTCATATTCTATTATTGTCCTATTATATCCTAATTTTCTAATTTTACAAAATAATAAAAATATATCCTATCAACTTGACAATAGATAGTTCTGGGATGTCTAGGTGGAGTTGTTCCACTAGGTAAGTGTGCCAAAGCTTGTACTCATCTTCTATGGAGGATATTTGTGGTTGTTCCTCACCATGTTTGTGCAGAGACTCGAGGGTGCCCGGGATTAGGGTGATCCTTTTGGCATTCGCTTGATTGGCTAAGTTCAAAAACTTTGTATACATTCTCACTAGTTCAACCACATACCATGTAATATTCTCCTTTGTAATTGGTAGGTTGTCTAAGTGGGCAACATGCTTGTATGTATCAACAAATGCCTAAAATTTCTGTGAGATGCCATCCTACTTCCTCACTTTTCATATTTCCCCGATGGATGGATCCCCATGATTCTTGATTATTGACTCCAACAACTCAATATGTGCCTATACGAAGCCAACATTATGTCCACATATTTGGCCAATTTGTCTCTTGATTGGATATTGATGCGGAGCTGGAATTTGCCATTTTTCTTGGTGATCCAGTCCTTCTTCTGGATTACTGTTGGTGCTTTCTGATACTTGGTGGACCACTCAAGTATGCTATCCAATGTTGTAATGACTTCCTTCAGCATAACAAACCTTTCCCTTGTGTTGGTTCATACGGCCTACATTGGAGCTACGATATGATGTACTTTTGACATTTCTTCATAGACCATCACCATGGCTTCATTGAGAGTTTCAACCTCATCCCTGATTGCAACCTGTAGCTCCTTTGTACTGTAGTGTATTAAGCAGAGGGCTGCATTTTATTCTTTTGCCTTCTTTCTATCTTGTTTAGCTTTAGCGATCTTCTATTCTGATGTGTAAAGTCTGTTTTAGTGTTCCGCGATTTTTTTGCTCATCCTAGTGACATTGTGTTTAGTCGCAGTCACAAATGCAGTCCCGACCTAGGTGATCATCTCAGGGTTAACTATAGTGATGGGAACAATTTCTTTTGTTGTGGTCACTGACAAGGTTTATGCAAGGTTTCTGGCATAGCACTTTCTCCTCTCTTGCATGGTCTTGAAGCTAACCTAATCAAAAGTGAGCTTAGTGAGATATGACACTTCCACTTCTTGTTCTTTGGGAATGCCCAATTATTTGATAGGGAGATGTACTCTAGTGAGGGAAGTAGATGGGGTAACATCCAATGGAGATAACTCAACTAGCTAAGAGTCTTCTTGAGTTTCCTTACCAACCTCTCCTTGCTCCTTGTTTCTCCTTTCCTCCTCTTCTTTCTTCATCTGCTCTTCCTCTAGATGCTTCTTCTCTTACTCTTCTTGTTCTTTCTTCGTCTTAAGTTAATTGAATTTCCTGAGTCTTTCTTCCTATTCCTTCAACCCTTGCTCTCGTTTCTTCGTCTCTTCTTATTCCTTGGCCCTCTACTCTTTGTGTTCTTCTAACTTCTTTTCTTCGAGCTACTTCTTTCTTTCTTCCCTTCTTACCACTTCCTTTTCTCAAGTTGGTCCTGGCCACCTAAATATTGCAATTGTTTGAGCTCTTCCTCTCTTTTTCTTTCAAGCTCTTGCTTTTTCTTTCCCAGGGTTTCATTCCTTTGTTCTAGTGTTTCATTATCCTCTCCTGATTTATGGTCACTTGGGGGATCTTCTACCTCTTTGTCCTTATGTTTCTTGAGTTTCTTGTTGGCCTTCTGCTTCTCCTTCTTCCTCTTCAGAGTAGATGAACTCTCCTGTAGGCTCACTTTCTCCTAAGAGTGTTCAATCTTCTCATCGTCTTTTGCTTGTTGGGATTGAGTCCCTTGGTGGAATTATACCAATTCCTAATCCCATCTTCATGATTCTGCTTGGAATGTGGGTATGACCAAATAAAATTAGCTCTTTTGCAGTGAGCTACCATGACTTTCTTGAGATCATATGTGTGATGGTTTAGGGTCACGAAATGACATCCCTTTAATGCTTCGGCCTATGCCTCCACTTCCTTGAAATTTTCCACCGTGTAGACCTCGATAACAAGAGGGAATGCATACCATGGTTTCTTCTTGTACTTGCTTAGTGTTTTCGAGAAACCCTGTTTCATTTGGTAGCACATTTCATGCATGAGTACCTTGTCTATGGTGAACCGAGGAAGTGCATGCAAGTTCTTGTGGGAAAAAAATACTCTAATGAATGTCCCCTCCTAGATTATGAACTAATGTGACACCTTGAAAATAGTTTCCATGGCCCTTGTTTACATAGAAGGTGATTCTTCCCCAAAGATTAGCTGATATAATGGGGCAATAAAAGACTCATAGAACATCAAGCATACCCTTATAGATGGTGTTCTAGAAAATCATGTAATGGTAATGTACCAGATATGTTGCGGTCGTGTTCCAGTTGTAGCTCCAGTTGTCGAATTGACACCTTGCACAAACCGCATCCAGGAGATATGAGGCCATGTGGAACTATAATGGCTGGTCTCAATCAAAATGCTTGGATGAAATTATATTTAACCCGAGGGATAAAACGAGGATGATCGCCAAGTTGAATAATGTACTTTAGGTAGCGACAATGTACATGATGGGGACCCATGTCTCATAGAACACATCACAATCTGCTCTTCCATACAATGGGTTCATCATGGTGGAAACTAGTTGATAGACCTTCTTTAGTCCGTATGTCCTGTATATATTGCTAGTTCTAACCCAGAACTTAGATGGGTCTTGTCACCATTCCCTAAGAATCTCCTTGGTAGGGATCACAAAACTAGAAAACCACCAGGTGTTGAAGGACTCCTGCTTCTCAAGAAATTTGTAATATGCATCGATATCTATGGAAGAGATGGCTATGATCAATGTACCAGTGTGGTCCCTCACCACCCACTGATCTATTTCTATGCTCTGTATGATCCAATCAATTTCCTCAATGCATGGGAGGATTGGAGGATGAGATGCCACTTTGTGAAGCTTCAATCTTCTTACATTTATATATGCTATAAATTCCTCCTAGTCCTGTGGGATATTTTGTTTGGATAACTCTACGTAAACATCATACCATGAGGACTTGTGTTATAGCACATTTACCACTCTTGGTATATATGATGCTTTGTTTATGGCCTAGGGCAGCCCCTCCTTCTAGACTTGGTCCAAATATATAAAAAACAGTGTTTTATTCCTTGTATGCTACTTTGCCCTGAGCTAAAAGCGTGTACACACGGGTCAGTCAATACCAACGCATACATATGTATTAAAACACTTTAAAAATTAAATTTTCTTAATTTTTGGCAGAGTTCACAGGTTTTACCTGTTGATTACCTCCTATTTCCCATGGCCCAACTATTTCCCAACTAAAAAACTAATTGGGAGAGGTATAAATAGACCTATATGGGAAGGCTTAAGGAGAGGAGAAGAGATAGAGTTATTATACAGAGATTTTCACTGACTAAGTCTAATGAATCCCTATGCCTTATGCACTTCCCCAAGCTTTAGGATACCCTTGTTTCCTTGATTATAGATATCCTTCCTTTTTCTTGAGATATCATGGTGTTGGTGATGGAAGAAGATTGTTGAAGGTTGGGATAGGATGAAACCGGAGGATGGTTCTGCTTGGAGCTAGAGAAAGACTCAGGCGAATTCTCTCCATGTTATTTATAGCTTATTGCAATAAAAGAAATGTTGTCTTGTTTCTGAAATTAACTATGTCTATGCATTAAATTATGTTTTAATTCATATAAGAATGTCGTTTTGATGTATGATCAATCATTTGTTTATATGATATAAAGTCAATTTCATGAATATGCTTTACTTCTATACTACTATGTATGTTCGAATTGAATGATTTTCAGGTCTGGAGAACATCGAGAGTTGCAGAGGGTCTGAACCCTGCGAGACCTACCCGAAACAGAATTGGCAACTCCACTAGGGATAACAATCTTGTTATTCGTGGTTTGGGTTGTTCATTCTCAATCAAGGCTCAGTCTTTGGTTTTCTTGTGGTTACAGTGTTATTTGGTCTACTAGAGTCCCAGGCCTCAAGTCTGATCTTTTGGATCAAACAATGTTTTTTATTTTTTCTTGCAAAGCTTTGTATACGCTCTTTACTTTGTTTACAGTCATTTATACACGCTTGTTTCTGTAAATTGAACTCACGTATACGCAAATTTCCTGTGTCAGGAGCGCGTGTGCACACCTATGCATTTGCACACAGTCGCCTATGCAAACTTTTGCATTGTTTTATTTTTAATATTTCAACCCAAATAGATTTGTTTCCTGGTATTTTCAGTCTCTGTGTGGTAAATTATTGTCTTAAGAATTTAATTATTCTGCAAGCTTACTATTTCGAAGTCTCTTCCTCATTGAAAAGATTTGGCCTAGGTTTTCTTCTTTAGCAAGTTTGTAATTTTTGTTTTGGCACACAAGACTTCATCCTGAAGTTCTTGATTGTTCTGGTCCTCCAGAACACGATATTGTTTTTAGTTTCAGTGTCAAGCCTGGATTTCAAATCTACTTGCTTTGCTCTCCTTTGTTTTGTGGCCTCATAGCTTCTCTTGCTTTTTGAAAGTCTTTTTGATGAGTTTGGAAGTATTTCTTTCCTGGCTTCTTGGTTAGTTTGTCAAACTCCTTGCTGCTATTTGGGTCATTTTGTACAAGTTGAAGTCTTTTTGCTCAATTTCTCATTAATTTTCAAGTTTGTAACTTGTAAAGACTCCTTGTGCTCTTTTTTCGATCTTTTGAGTTTTAGTATCATTTTGGTGATTTCAAAAAGTTGTTTTGGTTGCTTCTTTAAAAAAAGAAAAGATCTAAAAAAAAATTGTTTTTGTTTTTCTTTTGCCAAGTTTGGTTTATGGTTTCCTTTTGTTGTTGAAAGTGAATTGCGGTCTTTTACAATATGTCCTTCTTATTTGGAGAGAATTTGCTTTGTTAAAGCATTCATAGTATTTTCATTTTTTGGTGTGTGAAGTGTGTTTCAAGAAAAGAAGAGAAAAAGTACTTTACTTTGTGGAAGTTTCGTAGAACCCGTATAGGGATCTCTTTTCCTTGAAGAAAAACCGACTGCATTCATCTAGTTAGTTTTTCATTGTTTTCTGTTGCGTCATACAAACATCATTGGTTTCACTCCCATCTTTACCCTTGGCTTAAAGAACATCCATTAAAATCAAGCGATTAATTAAAATAAACTAGAACTTTTATGTTGTCATCAGAATACACCAACAAGTTTAGGTTTATTAGGGCCTTAGATTAGGCGAGAGGAGAGTTAACTCTCCAAGGCCGCTAAAAATTAAAAAACATATAAGTTTGATTAATGAACGAAATCCAATAGCGTTAGGGAGACCGGGAAAGCTCTGTAACTGGGAGTAAAGCACGAGGGATAATAAAGATAAGGATGAGAGATACCCCCTCTCTTACTTGTCATATCCCGCCTCACGACTGTTCTGCTTGGCTTCTGATATGAGTTGGTGACCATGGTTCCCTCTCCTAGGGATCACAAAGGTGGCTGCGGAGGGGAATCCCGTGGCACTTGAGGCTGACATTGTATCACGTTCAGCGGTACTTCTGGAGGGTACCCTTGCGAAGCTTGGGTGCTTGCACTGACAAAGGCTGTTGTCTAGAGGTCAGTGTAACTACCTCTGATACCTTCGCTAGTAGGCCTGGGGCATAATTACCCTAGTCTATTTTCGAAAGGCCCTTGTTATTAACTTTTTTGTATTTTGGTGTCTTGTCCTAATCACCTGGATCGAAAATACTCCAGATTTGTTTGATTGCTAATATATTTAGGTGCTTTTTAGTGAGTGTTCTTTGCTCCAAGTCAGCCTAGGTTTATAATTTTTTGATTCTTTAAGTAGATATTTTAAAAAATTCAAAGGGTTGATCGACCATCTCGACAGTCTAGGAGACTTCATGGGATATCATCTACGAGTCATGAGCCTTCTCCTAGAAGGCGTAGGAGCAATTTCGCCAGTGGTTTTCAACCAGTGACAATAAATGCATCAGATATTGATCCTCTACTTGGGGTCATTAATTCACAAGATAGACCTGGAACCAATAGAGAGTTAGAGAGGAACACACCAGTTCTTTCTTGAGTAGTTTCAGTCGGAAGATATTATCAAAGTTGAAGAGATTCCAAAGTTGGTTGCGGCTCCGAATTCTCCTCTTCCTCCTGATCATATAGATGTTCTATTGTACATCAGAACCCCAAATCATAGGCCTTCGAGCCCAGGTTTACACCCATCTATTCCTTCGATGACCACTGTTGGAAGAATGGCATCAACAATGATTGTTGAGAGTGTGCAAACTCCCATATCTGTACAAGGAGAAGGAACTCTTTCCATCCCTTCTATTACTCTAAGCACGACTATATTTGGGTCTACTTCCATTCCATCAACAAGTGGAAGTTCTCAGGCTACTACATCCGATTTTGGATTTATCCCTTATGGAATTCCATCTCACAGGATTCCTTTAGTTCCTTTAAACATACCATCAACCACCTCCACATCCATGATGAGTGGATTGACTTATTTTTAGGGTTTCCCATTTGGAAGTCATCATATACCACACTCCAATGAAACAATAGGGTCAATGCCTTTTTCCTTTACAGGTCAAGGTAATAACCCATTCCAAAGTTGGACAAACCCTGCGATTAGTGGGATAGGAGCTGGGAATCAATTTTATTCTGGCCAACAAGGGAATGTATCGTATTCTTCAGTTAATTCGTTTCAGAATTTTCCACCCTTTACTAACACATCGAATCCTTATCAGGGGCTATCAGCTCCTTTTAACACTTCGTTAGGGGGTAACTTCACTAGTTACGGAGGATTTTCGGCAGAAGTTGGTCAAACTACGAATTTTGCTAGACTACAAGGAGAACCTTTTGGTTTAGTAGGCTCTACGAGTTACTTTAGGCAACCTGGTGTTTTTCAAAATCCAGTTCATTCTTTTTAGACCTTTGGGAACCCCACCCACACTAGATGGAATTCCCAAGGTCTACCACGACTCCCTTTTTTGGCCACACTGAACTTGCCAGACTTAACTAAATTGAAAAATGATCCGATTCAGTACAATACGGCATGGCCTTTGGTCCCAAATAAACTTCCCTCGAATATCCCAAAATTCGAAGGGGAGAATGGTGAAGATCCGAGAGACCACGTAACCACATTTCACTTATGGTGCTCATCCAACTCCTGGATAGATGATTCGATCAGGTTGAGATTATTTTAGTGCACCCTAACAAGAAATGTGGCCAAATGATATATAGAGTTTCTAGGGGGCACCTATACTTTTAATTTTGAGTTGCCTAATGTATTTTTGAACCATTTTCAGTTGCCTGTCTGATATGAAGCTGGAACTGAACTTCTGCTAACTTTCAGCAAGACACCGCAACTCACATTTCGGATCACATCCAAGAATGGAGGAGAAGAGATAGAGTTGTTATATTGAGATTATCCCTGACTGAGTCTGATGAATCCCTGTGCCTCATGCACTTCCCCAAGCTTTAGGAAACCCTTATTTCCTTGATTATAGATATCCTTCCTTTTGCTTGAGATATCATGGTGTTGGTGATGGAAGAAGATTGTTGAAGGTTGGGATAGGAAGAATCCACAAGATGGTTCCGCTTGGAGTGAGAGAAAGACTCAGGTGAGTTATCTCCATGTTATTTATAGCTTACTGCAATAAAAGAAATGTTGTCTTGTTTCTGAAATTAACTATGTCTATGCATCAAATTATGTTTTAATGTCGTTTTGATGTATGATCAATCATTTGTTTATATGATATAAGGTCAATTTCATGAATATGATTTACTTATACTGCAATCTATGTTCGAATTGAATGATTTTTAGGTTTGAAGAACATCGGGAGTTGCAGAGGGTCTGAACCCTGCGGGACCTACTCGAACGAAGGACATTCGGGTACAATCACTCTTGCATAGTTTGATAATATAAGCATCTTGCTTGAGTTGTTTGAGTATTTCTTGTTGTAGTTTGCTTCTTCTCTATTTGGGTTCTAACCCAAAGCCCTAGGGTGCTTTCACCGAAACAACTTGGTGCTTTTGTTGAAGTTGCAAATAGTGTCCCCATAGATGGGGATGGTTCGTCCTGATGAACTACCTGTGAACTACTTCCAAACCCTCTTCGGGTAGCTTTTTCTATCGGGGGTGCCATCTCGTCTTCAAACGAGGATATCGAGATGCACTCGAGATCAATGTCACTTGAAATATCAAATAAATAGTCCCATGATGAGAGAGATGACATGAAAATAAAACCTTATGACAAGTACAAATTATAGTTTTCAAAACCTTGGAGAAAGCCTTTTTGGCAAGTCGCAAGGTCGTAAGGATCAAGAGGTTGCATGGGTTGTGTAGATGAGGGTTTGACCTGACAACTTGGCAGGCTAGAAGTTAGGTCGTTGGGTCATGGGGGTCACGAGAGTGCACAGGTCATGAGGTCGCGTAAGTCACTAGGTTGTGCCCGTGTGCCTATCACGATTTTTAGTCGTGCGACCCGCTTCCTTGGGAAATTTTTAATGGTGGAAAGAGGCTTAGAATGGTCCCTTAGGGCTTCTCAAGAGTAGAGGGATTGCTTCTCAGGGGAGGCAGTTCAATTTGGGATGAGGATGACCATAGAAAATTCTCAAGGAGGCTCATGAAAACAAAAAATAACTTAGCAAGGATTTCTGGTTAAAATGAGCCCGAAACATGAATAAAAATCCCTTGGCCTAGAATTTATAGAGTCGAGGTGGAAGAGGAACAAAAATGGTAGTGATAAATGATTACTCAAGAAGGGGAAGAGTCACCTACTTAGTAGGGTCATGTGCCTTATCTAGATGTTGAGCTTCCCTATTCTTCGTGCAACTAGAGCGAGTTGTCCAAATGATTGGTCGAGGTTGATATATTTAACTTTGGTCACACATGTGGGGTTATAGGGCTCGCATTTGTTTTGGAGTCAAGAGGGTAGACTGTGGAAATAGATGATGGTGTGGTTACTTAGTTAATTGTAGAAAAACAAATACATTATTTTTATGTGAGTCTTCGTGGCTCTAGGGCTTGTGGCTTTGGGGGTTTGTTGGCCTTGATTATGGCTTGGTTCCATGAAGTTTTGGTTGGGGTCTGGCTCCAACTGAGGGTTACTTCAGTTTGGCTATTTGGCACTTAGACATTGAACAACAAAAAAAGCTTTTAGAGTTGCAGGCGAAGATTGTCCTAGCCAACTAGAATTCACCTTGGAAGGTGGGCACTGCCAAAGGAATTGGGTTGCGCCACTTGGGTGTCGGTCAGGAGGACATGAGACTGTAGTTGAAGACTAAAGTTGTTAGGGTTGGTGCCATGGCTAGGGTTTTGTTATTTGTTTAACAACTTTTGTAAGTGGAGTCATTTCCCCAACTCGAGGGTGACCTGTGGTTGAGTTTGTGAACCACACAGTCTATGGTTGGGAAGAACATGGAAAGCTAGTATCCAATTTACTCTTTTCAACGAATAAGTGTTTGAATTATTGTTAATGGCTTTTTTTTGTGCAATATGTACAATTGATATTTTATGCTTCCACTGAAATAATGAAAATGAAAATTAGGCATGTTGCATAACGTTTTCATAGCATATACAGCTACACTTCACATTTAATTAAATTGTCACGTCAAGGATTAAAGGTGGATGAAATACATGTGTACATTTTCGCATATTATTTCAAATCAATTAATCAAAATATGTAGTATTGTTAGAGTGTTTTTGCTCAGTTGGGGGTCAAGGAAATTATAAATTGGTATCAGATCCTAGTTACAACATCGAGGCTGAATTGGAGTAGTTTAAGGGTTTTTTTTACAGGTTTGTAGATTTTCCACCATGTGTTTGATGAAAGTGTCAAAGGTGGAATTAACAAAAATATCTATTAACTTGAGAGAAGATGCCACAAATGGATATCTAGCAGTGTTAAATAGGTTGACATGTTAGAATTTGATTGTTTTTAGTGTAATATTGGACCAAATTTGTAACAAAATTGAAAGTTAAAATGTTGTTCATCTATCGTTTATCAAAAGTCATGGTTATTAGAATGGTGAGAAAATGGAGTCACCTCAAAGTGGTATTTTAAACTGAGAAGGAGTGGTAGTGCTTGTCACCACAACAAATTAGCTAAACCATGGATGTGGTTATGGCCACAGGTTGAAGGTGTATCATTGGCGACCCCAACCATGAAGGGGCACCAAATTTGACTACTCGATCATGGAGGTGGGTCCAATCCATGAAGGCAGGGCAGCGATTGTGATGTGGAGGTCACCACACGTTGCATGCCATGAGAGCATCTTTGTTAACATTGAAGGGCTGGAACCATTTCTGGAGTTGTCGAAACCAATATTACAAAATCCCCTAGGAGATCAGTCTGATGGGGGATCCGTTATTAGATGAGAGGCATTAGATCATATGGAATGACTAGCATTGTTAGATGCTCAAGTTGTAATCAAGGGGAAGAATCTTCATGGAGGACATCAATCGGGGAGTTTGTTTTCAAATATCAACAATTTGTTTGTAGAGTCTATCATCCTCGGGGAGTTTTCTTTCGAATCTCAAAAATTTGTTTGTAGAGTCTATCATCGTCGGTGGGTTTTCTTTTGAATCTCAAAAATTTGTTTTGTTTGTTAGTTGGAGGTCTAATGGGGTTATTGGGACTCATTTCTTAAGGCTTCTTATTTCAACTTAAGGTGGATGAGGCTTTGTTGACTTTTTTTTATTTTTTTAATTGACGACCTAGATTGATTCGCAAGGGAATATTCTCAGCATTTGCTTAGTCTTAATGTTTATCAATCAATGTAGTGCGTTATAGAGTTTGTTACATTGCATTTATTTTTAAGAAATTAAAAAAATTAGATAGTTTGTGCCCACCAAGTTCCTACGGATTTGATATTATTCCAATTCTAATATGTTTATTTTCTAATTAGATGGGGAAATTAATATATAAGAAAATATTATTTAGCAAAATGGTCCATTTTACAATAAGATGTGTAATTCCTTTGTTTTCTCAAATTAAATTAGATTTGTGCCACATGGCTCCACTCCCACCAATTTCATAGGGATTTGAGATTATTCCAAATCTAATAAGTTCATATTATTTTTTTTGTTTTTCTTACAAAGGAATTGGAAATTGGAGCAGCCTCACAACTCGCCTTACACGGGGTTGATTCTGACTGCTACCACTATAACCCCTGGGAAACTGCGCCCGCCCCTCTCCACAGCTTTGGGTTAGTCCGAGGGAATTGAACTCGTGACCTTCAGTACAGAGTCCGCCTTTCTAATGAACTTCACTGCATTGTGATTACCAACTCGCCTACCCCCGTGGGACTCTAATAATTTCATATTCTAATTAGATGGAGAAATTAATATATAAGCAAATTTTATTTAGCAAAATGGTTTATTTTACAATAAGATGTGTAATTCCTTTTTTTCTCTCAAGTTAAAGTTGACTCATAACATTGGTATGACATTTTTGGTGTTGCAATAGTTTTTTTTGTTATATTTGTAAAGGGAGATGTCTTTAGTGTGACTTTTTGGACTTTTCGATGCTGGAATATGGTGGAAAAGATTGAGGTGAAATCTTGATTTGTGTTATTTAAACTGGTTTTTTACTGTATATATGGATTCAAAACCTTGATAAAACCCTAGGGCACTTCAATTGTGCAGGTGTTACCCATCAAACTTGTGATTTCAATAAATTCCTACCAGATTTTAGAGAAATTAGAGCGGAAAAGCTTCCAACAAGTCGCACTAAAGACAACTCGTTTATAAAGCCTTCCACTATGTCAACCACATTAATGTTTTTAATGTGTGTGTAGTCATATGAGTATATGTATATAATATATATATATATGAATATTATAATATGATAATATATATATATATATAATATATCTATATATATATATGTATAGATATAGATATAGATATCAATGGTGAGGGGCATATATGCGCACAGTGGACGAGGAGGCCATAATAGGCCCAAAATATGGGTTTATATATACATAATACCCACGTTTGTAAGTCTAATTTATGTTTATTGTGGGGTATGGTGGACCCCATAGGCAATTATATATAGGCAATTACCACTCTTGGCCTCCACACCACATGCACCTCTAGAGAGAAAGGTGCATGTGGTGTGGAGGCCAAGAATGGTAGGCCTCGTGCAGGCATTCATATATATTTCAACATTTTTTATGTTGCTTATTATATGGTGTGTGGATGTATGGGGCTTGGACAAACCACGAGCCCATTCACAGCACAGTTTATGTGCATTTTAATATGTTTATTTATATATATATGATAGAAAAATGCCTATGACCACAATCCTGTCATATGTGACTCGTTTACTGGCCATATGGAGGAAAATGGGAGGCCAACAATCTATTTCACCTCTAGTAGGAAATGGGGGAAATTTGAGTAGGAATTACTAGAAGAAATGGAAGGTTTATGAACACCATGAAGATTTATCTATCTACAAGAAGAAAAGTAGTATAGACCTATTGGAAGGAGGCAAAATTAAAATTTTCAACACCGGTGAAATTGGGAAAACCTACTAAACTTTAGAGGGCCATAGCTTTCATGTCGTACATCATATTTTGGAATATGACCAGTCAAAAGAAAGGATTTTTTGAGTAGGTCACAATTATCCGCATATAATTTTAATGAGGCCAAGAAATATGGAAAAATATAACAAAAAACTACATGTTCTCTAAATGGGGAAAATGGGCCTAACAGGTTGTAGCATTCTACATGGCACAACTTTCAGCCCAGAGGTCAAAACGAATAAAATGGATAATCAATAGAAGGTTTTTGATGAGAAATTTTTTTTGGAAAACCCAAAATTGAAATTGGAGTGAGAATTTTAGGACATCATTTCACAAGAATTCATAGGTGATGGAAAGCAAGCACTCCAATCAAAACTTCTTAAGGGCATAACTTTTAGCCCAGGCTCCATAATTTTGCAAGTGAGTATTTTTTTTTTTTTAACTAAAATGGGTATTTTTATTTATGGATGGCCGAAGACAAAGCAAGAATTACAATTCATTGTTTCTCTCATTGCATTTATCTGCTTTTTCTAGTCCTCCTAGCCCTTTTAGGGAATGATTGCCATATTCGGTGCCCCTCCATTTATGCTGATCATGCTTTTTTCAAGAGTGCATCCTGTATTTGCTAACCTGTCTGCTTCAGTGTTTAAGTCTCTGAGGATGTGGAAGAGTTGTGCTGATGAGAAGTCCTTTATGAGTCTGTTTATTCTTGTTAGCTGCTTGTTTAGAGCTGGGTCTTTGAGACCTTTGTTATTTATTAGAGATCTTATCAGCAGTTCTGAATCTCCAAAAACTATAATTTCATTTGCGTTTCCTTTTCTGGCCAGTTGATAAGCTTTTAAAAGACTGAGTGCTTCTGCCTGATTGTTGGTTTTTAGCCCAAGTCCCCAACTGAATTCCTCTTTTCTCCCATTCTGAAAGTAGATGACTCCCCCTGCTCCTGACCTACCTGGATTTCCTTTCGAGGCTCCATCGAAGAATATTGTACATTTTCCTTGTGAATTCCACCAATTCTGAAAGTTGTCCAAGGTGTCTCTAATCTGCTAGTTTTCCTTGTGAATTGGGCGAATGATGGCTGGTGGTATTGGCATGGATGAAAAGCCTTCCAGCCAAGCCTTTTCTTCATTTCTGAGGGAGCTTTCTTTGACGTTGGTTTGTCTCAGAGTTTCTATTAGAAGATCCTTGGCCTGCTTCGCTACAACTTCTGCAGTGATTTCTTTTTGGTTGAAGACAAATTCATTCCTGGATAGCCACAACTTCCAACATACATATTTCGGAGAAGCATTCCACAGCTTGTGCCAAAGAGATTTTTCATTGATGCTGTGGGGGTATCGAGTTTTCCAAGACAGGAACATTTCTGTGATCGAGCAGTGTGATGGGGGACTCACATTCAACCCTGTCAAGAAGCTGTTCCAAGCTTTCTGTGCATACTCACAGTCAATGAACAAGTGGACTGAGGTTTCTGGAGTGTTCTTGCAGAGGGCACAACGATGCGGGCCTGCAATGTTTCTTTTACAGATATTGTCTCCGGTCAAGATTTTATTGTGGAATAAAGTCCAACTGAAGAAGTTGATCTTGGGGATGCTGAAATTTTCCCAAATTTGTTTCCAAACTGATTCTGGATGCTGAGAATCCTTTTTTCCTTGCATCTGTAGATAGCCTTGTTTGACCGTGTACACTCCTGTTTTTCCCCATCCCCATAAATCTTCCTCTTCCTTATGCACTGGTGTAAAATCTGTAATTGCCTCTATGAAGATTTTTGACTGTTCTTTTAAGTGCGTTGGAATGTTTGGCAATGTCCAGCACTGCCAGTTTCCTTTGTAGTCCCACTCTGCTATATCCTCTATTTTCCGAATTCCTTTTGAAATTAGCCAGGCTCTTAAATCTGCAATTTCGTTGATGTCTGAGAGAGGGGGACGATCCATAATTCTATCTCTCCATAACAGCATATTTTTACCATTTCCTGGGATTTTGTAAAAATGATTTCTGAAGAACTCAACCCCTCTACAACAAAGCCTCCAGGCCTGCACTCCTCTGGGGGAATGCGCTGGATTGAATGATGAAATTGGTTGCTTTTGCAGATATTTAAGGTTTAGTAGCTAATTAGTTGGGTGCATTGGCTCTATGATTATTTGCCACAGGAGTTTACAACCCAAAGCCAAATTTGCATGCTGGGGGTCGCGGATTTGAGGACCGCCTTCTACTATGGGGTGCTTCACTGTTTCCCAGTGGATAAGGTGAAAGTGATCTCTGTTTCCTTTCCCTCTGTTCCAAAGAAAGTTCCGAGTAATGCCGGATATTTGATCGGTGATTTGTTTTGGTGCCAACAGCAATGAAGCTTGATATGTTGGCAGGGCGGAGAGCATGGATCGGATGAGGGTGAGTTTGCCACATGTAGTGAGCCAAACTCCGCCCCACGCTGTTATCGTTTTTTTATAATTAGATATCACCTCTTCCCATAATTGATTTCGATTGGAGCCCCTCGTCAAAGGTAAGCCAAGGTATTTAATTTTATCCCACAGAGCATATCCTTTGAACCCCAATTCGCTGGTGATTCTGTCTGTAGCGTGCTAGTCAATGTTCCAACTGTAAACAATGCTTTTCCTTTCGCTGACTAGCGCACCGGTGATGCTGCAGTACTGTTGAAGGATGGATTTGAAAGCGTTTGCAATTCTCATGCATGCGCCCCCCAGAAGAAGTGAATCATCGGAGAAGAGCGTTTGATTCACTGGGGCTATGCCTTGAACAATCCTTATCCCAGGAATGGTTCCAATTTGTTTCTCATGAGTCATATTCCGGCTTAGTGTATCAACCATCAAAATATAGAGAAAGGGTGAAAGAGGGCAGCCCTGCCTCAATCCCCTGGTGGCTAGAAAGAATTTTGTTGGTCTTCCATTCACCATTGGGGCGATCCAAATGTTTTCTATATAGGCCTTGATAAGGTTTATGAAGTCCTATTTAAAACCAAAGGCTGCTAGAACCCTGAACAAAAAGGAACGATTAACACGATCAAAGGCATTACACATATCCAATTTAATGATCATACCTTGTTCTTTTCGAGTTAGACTGGAATGAAGAGCTTCTTGGATCTGGATGACATTGTCCAGAATTTGTCTGCCTTTTTCGAATCCTCCTTGTGCCTGAGAGATGAGCTTTGGGAGAAGAGGCTTGATTCTGTTGGCTAGCAGCTTGGCCACAATCTTATAAGATGAATTGCAGAGAGAAATCGACCTATATCTGTCAAAGGATCTTGGGTTTGTTTCCTTGGGAATTAAGGCGAGGAAGGTAGAGTTTATTCCTCCGCCCACTTTTTCCTTCCTCAGGATTCCTCTTATCATTCTGAAGAGATCGTTTTTGATAATTTCCCAACAAATTTTGTAGAAGTGAACTAAGAATCTGTCGGGTCCTGGAGCTTTGTCTGGTTCCATGGACCAAACTACATTAGTTATCTCCTCTACCATGACTGGGCTCAACAGAGAGTTGTTTTCCTCCTCACTGACTAGGTTTGGGATGGTTGTGAGAAACTCCTCTGCGTCCTTCTCATTTCCATTTCTTTCTGCGCTTAGAAGGTTCTGAAAATGAGTGACAACTACTTCTTTGATTTGTGAAAATCCTTTATACACCTGTCCAGTTGTGCTAGTTATCTCTGCTATATGGTTGCGGGAAAGGCGTGCCCTGCACTATCTATGAAAGTATTTGGTATTCCTATCTCCAGATTTGAGCCACAAACTTCTGGACTTTAGGCGCCAATATTCTTCTTCAGTTCTAAAAGAACATTATGCGTTCCTTTGGGCAGATTTTTCATTGGCTAAATCTGTGGGAGAGGGATCTTTCTCCTCTAATTCGAATTGGACTCTTTCCAAATGAAGAATTGCTTCCTTCCTCTAACTAGTTGGAGTTTGCATAGATTTTTTTATCCAGTCTTTAAGGGATTTTTTGTATTTTTTATTTTTTGTTCCCACACATAACTTGGGGATCCGAGGACGTCTATCCTCCATGCTGTTTGAACAGTTTCGTGGAACCCGTCTTTACCTGCCCAGAGAGGGCTGAAGCAGAATGGAAGAGGGCTGAGGTCTTCTTCTTCTTTTATACATAGTAGGATTGGCTTGTGGTCCAATGTAAGCTAAAGGGAGGATCTTGAAAAAAACCATTCTGTTGTCCAGCATTAATGTGTTACTGATAAGAAATCTGTCCAGCCTAGCTGAGATTTGATTTTCTCCTGTTCTATTATTGGACCAGGTGTATTTGCCTTTTACGGTTTTGAAATCAACTAAATCCCACTGTAAAATCAGATTGCCCACAGTGTTGATGAAGGGGTCCCTAGAATAAATCCCTCCTCTTTTTTCTTTGGGATCTAGGATAATGTTCAGATCACCTCCAATGACTATATTTGTTGGATTGATCTATTCTATATAATCCATGAGTGTCCTCCAACATTCTCTCTTTTATCCATAATGGACAGGTACATACAAGTTAAAAAGAGCTAAGGAGAGATTTCTTATAGTATGGCGCAGTTCTGTGTGGATCCAATGTTGGGTCTCTGTGGATCGTTCCAATGTAAATGAGTTTTTTGACCAAAACGTGCCTATTCTGCCAATCGAACCCCTTGCACTGACAGTATTTCCTGAGTCATATTTCCATTTCAATGTGCTGGTGTTTAGAAGGGCTTCCCCTTCTATCTTAGTCTCCTGGAGCATAAGGATGTCTGCGGTTTCCATCTTCAGTAAGTCTTTGATATCTTCTGCCTTATTGAGATTACCCAGTCCCCTACAGTTCCACGAGACCAACTGCATCATTTACCGCTTGATGGGGTGGGGCCTCCTGGCTTGGACGCCCTTGTTCTTGCATTTCTCCCAATAGTCATTTCAATGGTGGCTTGACTGCCTAGGGTTTTCTACCGTTCTGATTCTTCTTCCCTAGTTTCCATGTTTTTTCTTATTCCCACTTTTTTTAATGGCCTTTCAAGTATTTCCTCATCAGATGAACCCGTGTTTTCTTGGTTCTTCTTCTTTTGTTTTATGATGTCTGCATAAGAAGGAGAAGGAGTGTTGCTGGGATTCGGATTTGGAGTATTACCTGGCTCTTGGATGTCCTCGTTATTCTTCTGTGGTGGATCTTCCTGTTCGACCTCTAGCGGATCTTCCGGTGGTGTAAGGGATTCGAAGGGATTTTTATCTCCAACACTGCTGTCAGCTTCTCTACTTCCATTGTTTTGATTGTTTGTGTCTTCATGCCCTGATATGTTCCCTGTCTCTTTTGCTTTGTTTTTATTGTTCTGCCTGCTGCTTGTTGTTCTCTTTGCTTGCTTCCACTGATCGCCTTTTTCTTTTTCTGTTGTTTCCTTAATTTTTTTTTGCAATATCTTACAAAATGCCCGTATTCGTGGCAATGTCGACATTTAAAAGGCAACTGTTCATAGTCTAGTTCTTGAATGTGCGACTAGTCTGCCACTGAAAGTTTGATGGCTTCAGGGAGCCCGACCTCTAGATCAACTTCCACGCAGATACGAGCGCAAGAAAACTGGCCCTTCCTTAGAGCCTGATCAATATATCTGCCTAGGGCATTGCCAATGGATTTCAATGAACTCTGGCTCCAGCAATGAAGAGGGAGATGTGGAAGGCGTACCCAAATAGGAACCGCTGTGGGTACATCTTGAGCAGGATCAAAATCTGGGTGCCATTTGTTCAAGTATAACCCTCGAGGGCCCATAAAATAAGGTCCGTTTCTGAAGATCAAGCTTCGGTCTTCTTCGCTGTCAAAATGAATACGAAGAACCCTTTGCCTACGAAATGACTTTTTATACCTTCCTTGACCAACGGGATCCAGTTTCGATTGACCCATTCATCTACTGCCTTCGGGGATGGCCATAGCCATGTGAACTGGCCAATAAGACCCCTTTCGGCAAGGTTTAACATTGTTCGACACGATTCTTCTACCGTAAGAGACACCGAGGGGATGTTGTCCAGCTTTTTTACAAACTTTTGTTTCGAGAGCGAGATCGGTTGCTTTTCAGATGCAGCAACCAGGACTCAGAAGGCATCTAGGTCTGAAGGCAGGGGATCACCTTCGTTCGCCATTCGGTGAAAGCTGAGATCAGGGCAGGAGCCCCATGCACCTAATCTGATCGATCCCCAATAATCTGAATCTGGATGGATCCTGTTTCCTCTGTCCTGAACGGATATCGATCTAGTGATCGCACTGACTCCGTGCCCAGATCAGCAGGGGCCGAATCCAGAGGGAGCAGGGCAGTCACGAAGCGCGCGCAGAGAATCGAAGAAAATTTGTCCAATTACCACCAATTTTGCAAGTGAGTATTTAATATAAAGTTATTGACTAGAAAAATATGTTTATGACCCATAATTTGAATTTGGGTACGAATGTTGAAGAAAATTCCCCTGAAATTTACAAGTTCATAATGAATTTTAACAGTGACAGGGGGGTTGTATTGGACAAATAACTACCAATAGGACATGGTAGTAAGTACAAGTAAACATTTAATAGTAGTGGCTATGAGAGATACAAGTGGTTGGTAAATTAGACAAGAATAAGGGAATAAACCAAGAAATAGAACAACAATGTTGTGGACTTCCTATATGAAAGAAATTTAGTAGGAGGATCTTCCTTAAAATTCCCCTTGTCATTGTCTTAAGATACTAAATATGATGTATAAGCTATGTGTTTTATATGCACATCTATGAATGATGAACGAGCATGTGTGTGATGATTGCAAGTTGTTTTACAACAAATATTGTGGTATCTATGCAAAAATTAATACGAGAATTTAATCAAGGTTGTTTTATGGGTGATTGTTGGCTTGAGGGGTCCTGACCTAGGTTCAGAGTTAGCAACGCCAACCAACAAAACCCTAAATTGCTCACCCTTTCAGAAACAACCCACGTAGCCCAGGCTACAGTCTCACCTGAAGCAGTGTTGGGGGATGACAGAACCAAGTTTTTGCATCCAGAGGTCTATGTGATGGGTTTATGTTACTTCTAGGGCTTATTCCAACCTTCGCAAACCCTAACCCTTAAAATGTGGAGTTTACAGTAACTTACAGAAAATAGAGTCTAACTTTGTGCTTATTTATTTAAAGATTCATAACTTCATGTAAACTATGAGATCTACTACTTTTGTGCACCAATTAAGTGTTTCTTTAGATAATTACAGAAAACATAGCGAATACACAAAAAATTCATAAGTAAACAGAATGTCACAGATACATAAATATGGCTCCAAAATAGTCTTTATTATGATTAATCCTTCTTTTACAGACTCTTTCTTCCCTCCACACACAGCTGCAATGGCCCATGGACTCAGCTTGCGGACTTACCAAGGTCTCTACACACATAGTAGAAGGAGCCTTCCCCTTCGCCTAGGTATAGAAAATAGACTTTTCTGCCTCAAACTACTTGTCCATACAATGATATTCAATAATTCAATGACTTCCTAAGACTCGCTATGAGTCATTTATATATCTTCTTTCATTACAATTCCATGGTTCATGAACCATGGGTGAGTCACAAAAAATCCTATATTTTAATAAACTAAGGGGTTAAAGTCCCTTTTCACTCCTATGACCTTCACTCTCTGCTCCCTCAAAGTGCAGAGCCTTTATATACAACTTGAGTGGGCCTAATGGTTAAGAGCATGTGTTTCCTCCTAAGAGGTCACAGGTTCAAAACCAGAGGGGGGTAGAGTATGTATGCCTTCGTAGACTTAGCAGTCAAATCGCTGCGCGGAAGGTGGGTCGCCTTGTCCCACAAACAAGGGGGTCTCATACACCAATTTGGTTTCTGGCTTGGTTGCTTAAAATGCATATTTTATTATTATTATTATTAAATATAAAAAAATTAGTTACAAAATTTACCCCTGGGGAGCTTGTCCCAACAAGCCCCCAACACAATTTTGTGATTCGTCCTCGAGTCACTCTATTGGTGGCGACTCGATCTTTGCCCACAACTAACTGAACTCAATCTTTAACACCTACAGGTCTATTGTTCCCTATGCAGTAGCTTGATGCACTTCCTCAACCAATTTTTTAGTGGTTGGGCCTTGAACTATAAGGCCCATGGTCCTTTGTGTCGATTACATCCCTTTTAACTTTCTATGCACTAACATAGTCAACTGACTGGCCTCATCTGCCCACGACTATGTCATTGAAGATATAATCGCTTCCTTACTACACAACTCATCAATTTCACTCTAGATGAACTTTCCTTCCGGTAATATAGCAAACCTTTGCACTGGTGCTAAGGTGTGTGTTGTCGATCAAATTTCATCAAACTATCTCTACTTTTCCCTGATGTCTAATCCAATATTTTGCAGAGCTGGATCCTCCTGAAGCGAGGTCTATAACTCCATGGCCTGTTCAAATAGCTCAGTGCAACCCTTAACTGCATATTCCAAGGTGTCCATTCCTTCGTTAATAGCAGCTCTGTGTTGCTCTCTGACTTCTGGAGGAGTAGTGGGTTGTAGCTTTAGTTGTACTCTAAGATTTGCAGCTGCATCTCAAACTTGACTCAATAAATTTCATCCTAAGACTCTTTAACGACAGTGGCCAGCTTTTGAATTTTCTCCGTAGAGGTCGATTCTGCTAGGACCTTCAGCTCTAGAAGCTCACTGCATGCCTGTGCAATAGTTGCTTCTAGCTGCTGGCCTCACTTTGTTACCTCCTCCTTTTCCTTGAGGGCTTGTGCCTTCTCCTAAAAGATATGTTGGTTATTAGTCTTAACCTCACTAATGACAAATAGTGCATGTTTCTCCCATATCCTGAGTTCGTCTCACACCCCTTGGTACAACTCATGCAAATTATGACTCAAGTTTTTCATATGTAATAGATGTGCCTGCTCTTCGGCTAAGTCGTTGCATAGGAACCCTTGTGGTAATTACATGGTGTAGAGATCCACAATGATTTCTGCATCCAAGACTACACGCTCGCTTGATTCAGGCTTGCTTTCTTCCCACTCGCCTATCCCATGCTCGCTTGAATGAGACCTGTTTGGACCTACAAATCCTGCAAACCCTATTTTACCTTCCCTAATGTTTGCTAGTACTATTCTTCGAAGTGGCTCATCAGATCCGTCGTTTCATCGTAGACCACATCCCCAATTTCATCTAGGTCCCCTATGTGAGGACCAAAGGTGTTGTGACCGTTGTGTTATCACACTTTTTCTTCTTATGCGGCCCTATGGAATTCCTCTTCTTCCACTTCTTGACAATGAAGGGGGACTCCAACTCTGCGCCCCCTTATTATTTCACCTCTATTTCTTCCTCCACATGTGTTCACTTCATGTCTGACTCGTCGACGTCAATGGTGTCCTACGACATAGTCTTTTCCTGGACTGCTTATTTTTCCTTAGTTGCCACTTCTTCTCCCTCGCAACAGCTTCTTTCTTTTGCACAACCTTTTCTCGAGAAAAATCTTTATGTGCTTCCTTCTTCTTTTTTGTTGCCATGGTCTGCGTTGTTGAACCTTCAACAGTCGTACTAGTACCTGCATCGACATCAAAAGGGGTGAGCTAATCACTTGGAAACTTACTGACAAACCCTATTACATATTCCTCGGCAACCAAGGCAAATTGTACCATATGCCCATGGCATCCTTCTTTGCGTGAATGTATAGGTTATGGAAATTTTCTTTAAAAATCAACAATATTTTCGTACTATGCATGCAAAGTGGGTGATAACCTTGGCCATTATTCGATCACTGTCTATAGTTATGTCTCAAACAAAACCCATAATATCTTTGTCTCCATTATGTGTACAGGGTCTTTAATAGCCCATAGTGAAGTGAACTTCGTAGCCTCTGGTAGGCTTGAGTCCTACTTAGGGAACTTTCTCTCTTCGAGCATCCTCCAGGCTACCAAAGTGATCAACAACAATAACCAGGCATAGTGAAATGTCTTTCCCTCATCATGGGCCTCCCTGCAATCCTCTAGAAACTCTTTACATAAGTATTGAGCCCAGTTATATTGGACTTCGTTCACACACTGCGCAGCCAAAGAGACAACTGGTGTTGGTACTTCATCCGTGCGACACTTTCTCATGATCTTACTAGTGAAGATTTGCAAAGAAAACTACACCACAACATCCAAGATGGACTGGATGGAATACCCGCATGACTTTTTCACTAGACCAAACTCACCCTTCATTTGGTCCACCAAATTCTTCTCCTACGATTTACCTACAATCGCCTCTGCAGGGTCCACTCCTTGGTATGGCAACAATGTTATTCTATGGATCAACATATCAGTGATCGGGATGGTATCTCCCAACCAGAGACACCCATCATGCACCAACGTCAAGAGTTAGCACACACAGATGGTGTTAGTATTGGTGCAAGTAAATTGCGACACCCACAACATATTAAGGAGCCCGATGGCCCCAACACCAATCACCCATTTCATTCGTTCCAACCGTGTAATGTTTGACCCTTCATATTAGACTTTTATCAGGTACTTGTTTGACACCAATTGTGGAAATTTCTAATGGTCCCCCAAATCCCAATCCTCCATTTTTAGACTCAATATACAGGGCAACCAATTTCCCTCAAACAACAAACACTCCAGCAACAATGGTGTGGAAACCATAAAATTCGCATTATCTAGATCTTTTGGTACTTTAGCAGTGGCTTTTCTGGGTGGGATATACTTCAAAAGCCGAGTTATTAGCTCAACATCCTCTACATCAATCTCCTTTATTCCCTCACGTATTTCTTCCTCATCCAGGTGCAGGGGCTTTGTCAGCTCTTTGGACCAATCCATTTTCAGTTTATAGCGGATTTTAGTTGGGTTTTTCTGTGGTGACTGTCGCATAGGGACTTGCTAAGGCTTTTTATGCTTCGTATCTCCCATCGTGGAAGCAGATTGCTTAGGCCTTGGTGACCGAGGTGCATTCAGTATAGGTTGGGTTGGCTCTGTCTCAGGGTGAGTTGTAGTCATTCTCTCAATGATGATCTTACGGTGCCAATCAGGCAAGTTTGCGAACTCCGGATGTGAAATAATTTCCTCCAAATACTTCTCAGACATTCAACACTTTACTTGGTGTAAAGAAAGGTGAAAAAACTTATGACAAACTCTTAGGAAGTAAAGTGTTCAAATGCGGAGTGATGTGCCATATTTATAGACCAATTTGAATTCAAATCCAACTGTTCCCTCCAATTCCTGGTCATTAATGCACATTTGGTGGTATATTTCCAATTATCTGCATCTTAAATGCTCCCCCCTGCTCCTTTCAATGGAAAATTCTCCATCAAATCAGCTACAGTGCTTCCAATGGTCACTTTTTGGCCCGGCTACATGGGACCCATCATTGCTTCGTCTAACCTTTCCTTTGGAAATGTAATTTACAGTCCCGCATTCCCTTGTAGCTAACTAGAACACTAAGACTACCCCATAGCCATATATTCATTGCACAAGGGTAGGATCACCCTTGTACAACTTCAATTGACTCCCATTGAATTTTCCTGTAAATACTTCCTCATTCAACTTCGTGAGCTGAACTGTACCTCCATATGTAATTTCCTTCACAACATATGGCCCCAGCCAATGCATCTGAAATTTGCTTGGGAACTTTGTGAACTTAATGTCATATAGAAACACTAAATCGTTGATTTTGAAGGTGTGATGTTTGATATGGTGATCATACCATGCCTTTTCATGGTCCTTCTACACTTATTGATGAAATCTAGCCAAGAAGCGATCCTCCTCCAACTCAATGAGTTGCGCTAGTCATTCCTCCATGGTATCACAATAAACCATGTCCATAACTACTTCAATCCATAAGATTGGCACTATTTACTCCATGGGCATTACAACCTCTTTCCCATATACCAGTCTGAACGGTGTTTGTCCTATCAATTTTTTGCAGGTAGTCCTGTACACCCAGAGGATGGCTGGTATGTGCACATCCCATTCATTTCACTTTGCCTTGCAAATCTTCATTAAAGCACTTTCCAAAATTTTGTTGAAGGCTTCTACTATGCCATTCACTTGAGGGTGATGAGGCATACTCTTCTAATGATATATCTAGAATTCCTCAAGAAATGCAACAATTGCCTCATTCAAGAAGTGTGTGCCCCTATCACTCATCAAAATCTTCGGGCATCCGAACCGAGATAAGATATATTCAAAAATAAACTTCGTGATGGTAGAAGTGCTACAGTATTTTTTAGGTTGTGCCTCTACCCAGCTGGTTAAGTATCCAGTCACGGTAATGATATATCTGGCCCCTATTTTTTTCCTCAGTGGCTATATTGGTCCCACAAAGTCTATTGCCCATTTATCAAATGCCTGCAACATCACTTGCAGATTCAGTGGAAATTCATCTCTTCGTGATGATATCCCTGTCCTCTGATAGACATCGCATGCCCTGCAATATATTTTTGAGTCCCTAAGCACAATCGACCATCAAAGCCTTATGCGTAGGATCTTTTGCACAGTTTATCTTCCTGCATAATGTCCTCCTGCTACTGCTCCATGCGCTTCTACAAGGATACTTTGCCTCTCATACTCCGGTACATACCTACACAATATTTCATCAGAGCCCATTTTGTATAAGTGTTCGGTGATAACAGAGAAGTCTACAGCCTAGACCACTAGTTCTTTCTTTTGTTGCGTCGAATACCCTTCAAGAGCAATGCTTGTAGACACAAATTGAATGATATTTGTGAAATGATCATCTACAACATGAACAGTGAAGAGCTACGCATCAAGAAACCCTTCCTCCGGACTCGTAGGTTCATCCCCATTCTCAATGCCCAACAGGTGATTTGAACCAGCATTCAGACACCCTAGCTTCACAATTACTTCAAAATCATATTCTTGGAAATGAATAAATCATCTACAAATATTCCCACCCAACATAGGCTTGTTGACTAAGTATTTCATAACAAAATGATATGTATACATCTTGAAGTGCACACCCAATAGATAGTGCCTGAATTGCTGTACTGCATACACCATTTCTAAACCTTTATGCTCTATGGTCGAATAGTTCTTTTCCGCCTTTGACAATTTTCTACTTGCAAAATGCTATTGGATGGTCAATATCTCTTTCACCTAGTTGGATCAGCATAGCTCCTAGCGTGATGCAGGAAGCATCTACATGAACGTGGAACTCCTTCTTCTAGTCGGGGAACACTAAAATGGGCGTGGTGACCATTTTCTCCTTAATATATCTAAACGTTTCTGGCAATCTTTGTCCCAGCAAAATGTAGCATCCTTCTTCAATAATTTTTCCATAAGCGTGGTGATTTGCACATACGCTTTGATGAACTTCCTATAATATCTCGTATGGCCCAACATTGCATGTAGTTGTTTAACATTCTTTGGGGCTTCCAAATTGATGATTACTGCAATTTTGGCAGGGTCTACCATCAATCCCTACTTGCAAACAACATGGCTCAAGAGTATCCCATAGGGTACACAAAATATTCATTTCTTCAAATTAAGGGCTATCTGATGCTTTTGACAAGTATCCAACATGAGGTGCAGACTAGAAACATGTCGCTTTACTAACCCAAACATTTTCCAGTCTTCGAAGTAGACCTCCAAACATTTATGGGTAACTTCCTTGAAGGCCACAATTACCACCCTAGAGAAGATTGCAAGGGTGTTCTTAAGCCCAAAAGGCATGATTGCATACTAAAACCAGCCCCATTTAGTTGCGAAGGTGGTCTTACTCAGGTCCTCTAGTGTAATCTTGATCAAATGGTACCCTGAGAATCCATCTGTGAACAAATATGCTTCCTGTCCTCCAACATGCTCTAGTACCTCATCCTTGAATGGCATAGGGAATGGATCGTGGACACACGCGTCATTGAACTTCCTTAAGTCTATGCATATCCGAATTTCACCCTGCATTTTCTTTTCTTGAACCACCATGGGAATAAGCCAATCTGATCCCTTGACAGGTTCAGTGATCCCTGCTTCAAGCATTTTATCCAATTCCTTGCACACTTTATGCTTATACTTAGGATTTAATTGGTAGGGGTTTTGTTTCACTGGCTTTGCATCTAGCTTCAAAATGCTCTTCATCACTCCCAGATCCCCTAATATCCCTTTAAATCAGAGAACTTGGTGGGAAACAAGTCTTGATACTCGCGCAATAGCTCTATTTTATCTATTTTATCTTCGTCCCAATAGTCATGTATGTTCACAAGCTTCAGCTCCGCTTCCGATCCAATATTTAGTTGCTTGGTCTTTAGAGGCTCTAATATATCAAGGATTTCTACCTTAGTTCCCTTAACTTCATGTTATCCTTCAGACTTAGGAATGTAGATGTTCCCGGGATCTTCTTCACCATCCTCCACGGTCACATTGTAGCATTCAAGCACATGGTGTAGTTGCATACCCCATTCTGGTTGTACCCATTCAACTAGTTCTTCAGGCCTTTTGAATATAGCAGCTTTGATCTCCTACAATTTTTCATATATACACTCAAACCCATCTTCAAAGCTAAAAGTTAACAAAAAAACTTTCTTTCAGAACATCCCATTCTGCGGTCTCATGTTGCAACTCCGTTTCTAGATACTAGCACATTAGGATTTTATCCAAAGTGTGGCAGAATATATGAACCCACTTTGGATGCATTTGTTCTCCCCATGCTTTCTTCCAACGAGCTAAGTTCTCGCGTGGATTGTCCTTTCCTGTAAATTTCTCTGTAATGCGGGTATGAGCATACCCAAACCTCAACTTCATCATTCTTTGATAATCTTTCCAATCTACAAAATTGTTCTTATCTATGCCCCACCAACGGGAAGGCATAGCTCACAACGCAATGTCTAGCGTTTGGAACCAATGTTCCTCTAGTACATACCTTTCAAATTTATCAAAAAATAAATTGACATCCTCTAAACCATTATAATATGGTAAATTTCATACCTCCATGGATATACATCGTAGCAATTTGCTAAGATTGTTGCAATGCAGCAAAGATACTTCATGCAATCAGTTCTACTAGTGCTCAAGATCCTCATCAGAATCTAAATTACGGGAGCTATCCTTCTCCCATGTAATTCGCTCATCTTCTGTAGGGTTGATCCAATCTTCATCTCACGCAGTCAGCTTATAGATCTGCTCAATATTGTTGTCATCCTCATAATCACAGACTAGTTCAGTATATCGCGCACCTTCAGCTGGGTCTAATGGTATAATAACCCTCAATTCTTTATTTTCGAATGTCACACTGCGCTTCTTCATATTGACAACGGTGTTCATATCAGATGCCCAATCGATTCCAAATAGTACTAGATATGGGTTACTATCGTCCACTATTTCGATTGCTTCAAAATTGTCGATGGCACGTGCCCCTTCAATATCTATAGTCACTCCATGTGGGTGCCCCATAGGAATAATCTTTTGTTTATTGACCATTCTTAGTTGGATCAGGGACCACTGAAGCATTGGTATTCCCATTCTTTCCCAGGTTTGTTTCAGTAGAACATTTTCATCACACCCTAAATCAAGAATTACGTGGTCCATTTCATATTCTCCAATCTGGGCAGTTAATCTCATTTTGTGACCAATCCTCTTCTTACTTTTTCCCACCTTATGTATTGTGTGCTATTGGTAGAGGCTTATTCTTACCATTGCAATTATCTATCAATTCTTGTAGTCCTTCTACTACCTTCTTATCCCTTAGTATTTTCATGGAAGTTTTCAAAAATGATTCTAATAAGGAGGGGTCTTCCTCCTACGTAGCACTGGTATCTTTAGGCTTTCCCGTATTTTGATTCCTTGGTGTAGAAGCTCCTTCATCTGCGAAGCTCCTTTTTTCTTCCATAAATGTTTCTTTCACCTTATTTACATCAAATCCAATTTCCTTATCAGCAACCTGTTGTGCTAAACAACAACCCCCCATTTCTTTAAAATCTTTATGTAAAATTTAAATAAGAAATGGGTCCCTTTAATAAGATTTGTGTGTCCGTAAACAAAATTGGTATTAACCCATCATAAGAAAACCCTTATTAGAAGGCTTTAGGTAAACCAATCATTTTAAAAACCTTTTGAACAAAAATAAAAGTGTGACTTTATATATCTATATCTATATCTATATATATATATATATATATATATATATATATATATATATATATATATATATATAACTCTTCGTTATTGCGATAAAGCGATCGGAATATCGCATATCGCAATAACAAAGGAAACATACGTAAAGTCTCATCCATTATCTCCGATCTAAAAAGGCAATTGCAATCAGAGATCGGAGAAGCCAAATGCCAAGCATATTATAATGAAACCCCTCAAATCCTTTGATGCGATAAAGCATATCGTAATTGGCAAATCGGTAATGAAAACAACATACATAAACGAAGGCATGCTCAAATCCTCTGATGCGATAAAGCATATCGCAATCGGCAATCGTCAAAATCGCATTGACAAAACAATAAAGCCTGAGTCCATTCCTGATTGTGATATATTTATTAGGCACGCATCTCGAAGATATGTTGGTTTGCATGCATCATATCACCTTTTGGAGATTGGAAATATTCAAAGCAAGTGTTAAATCCTTTCCCTTGATGTTCCTGATCGCCGATTTGCGATTTTTCACTAATCGTTCATCAAACAAATCTAAGGCACGCTTCAATTAATCATTCGGCATATAAGCGACATGATGGGCATTTAAAACCTTCTTTACCATGATTGATAGGTTAAACGGCTATTCAATGAAGTAGTTGAGGGTAGATGTTTTCTTTAGATTTCACCCACGGAAACCTTTAACTATATTCCATTATCACCTGCTAATCGACGTAACTCTTTTTCATTATCATATTGGTCTATTTCAACATTTCTCTGTATCACGGTTTTTCAATCGCTTGTGCAGAATTCTACTGAAAACAGAAATCTGAAGCAAAATGGGAAAGAAATCAAAGAAATCCGTAGCAGCAGCCCCTGTAGCAGCAACCCAGCTAGCCAAAGATCCTGGACCAATCAAAAAGGGATTAATATTAGACACGACATGTCTCAGACTAGGAAATACTAGCTGGGAAAGTATCTATAATCTAATTGAAATGGAGGAACCCGAAGAACTATTAGAAGAGGCCACAGCTGATTCAACTGATAAGTCTGAAGGAACTCTTAAAGAGTTAGCATGCTCCTTTCTTCACAGAATCGCCACGTGAGCTAAAGTCCTCCCATATACTGACATCATGAGATGTGTGGTGGGAAAAATTCCAGTCAAAAATAGAACTTTTTACACGAATGATGGGAGAGTATTCGGCTCATTTTAGCCGGATGATCTAAGGAAAATGTATCACTTACCTGAACCTAAAAAGTGGTACAACAAAGCCTTCCTTGAAGCATTCGCGAAAGAAAATGAGTCAGAATCAGCCCTGATTAAGCAGTGGAGACATTTTCCCGAGAAGCACAAGCACGAATCATCGAGTAAGTACTCTGTAGACTCATTGGCTTCTCCTTATTGTTATTCGAGAGCTATGATGTGTATAATGTGGGGAATACACGACTCTACTAAGTTTACTATAGAAATGGTCCCTCTGATGGAGGTAGCAATCAATGGCTATGTAATGGATTGGGCCAATATTTTATCTGAAAAATTATCCACAGCAATCCTAGAATACAAAGCAAATGCATATCAAACTACTAGGACCATTCCCCCATTCTATTACAGTGCATTCATTATGGATACTGTTTGTTTCAATTCTAAATTTCCATTGCTCGGATGGAGATGGACCCCCACAGACCCTCAACCAATCCATATCTATCATGATTAGTTATGGAAGGCTAATTACAAAAATCATTTGTACAAAATCTGCAATGGTTTTATTGTGCCTATTTATTACTCTATTTTTGATAAGCATGCTCCCAAGGTATCCCCAGAAGCAGAAACAAATTTGATAGCAATAGGTAGTTGGTTTGGGTAAGAAAAATTCACTTATATAAGGCTTTTTGGTAGCCTTACAAAACCCCATGTCCTTCCTCTGTATGTGCCCGATAAACTGTTAGCTCGGGAATTGGCCTATCAAATAATAGTAGATGGGACATCCAAAACCCTTATAAATTCCAAGAAACAAGCATGGCCTACATTCCCTTTAAGATGTGGTTTTTTCACTCTTCATCGTTACAAACATGCAAAAAAGGAGGCAGAAAAAATACAAATGCTGAATCTTGCAACAATTCCCAATAGAAAATATGATCCAAGGAAAGTTGCCTATAATGTTCTTGAACAAGCTAAACTTGCAAAGTTTGATCATGAAAAGGATGATTTCGATGATCTATTTTCCTCAGCCGAATCTTTATCTCAAGTTAAATCATTAGCCAAAATTAAATATCAAGATGAAGGATTAGAAGTGTTTAATAGGCTTAGAGAATAGAGTTTGCAAACTCTGCCTTTAGACCTCTTAGTCACAGATCCTACAGTCCAGTCATCTAGTCAGGCTGAACAAATAGTTACTGATAAGACCTATGATGTGGAAAAGATCTTTGAACAGCAACAGGAACATCAACAGCAACAGGGACAGCAACAAGAATAGCAATAGGAATAGGAATAGGGAAAGGATAGCCAACTTATGGATACACATACTCAAATTGATCCCAAGCTTCTTAAATAATGGCAACAATTCAATTCCATAATAAACAATACTGAGACCTTGCAAGGATTCAGCATGCCTGAAGTGACAACTGGTCACAAAACAACAACTAATATGATTTCAAGTGAAGGAACCAACGGCCCACCCATCACTCAGAATGATATGGAGATAATTCCAGAAAATCCATTTGATGAAATCATCCTACATGTAGAGGAGATACCACCTTTAGATGCCTTCTACAGTCCTAAGCATAAGACTATAGTAAAAAGACAAAGGAAAAAGAGAAAGTTTGATCAATCTTCTCTTTTACCCGCATAAACAGAAATGGCTAATGTGGTATGGAGAGCAGAAATTAATCCTTCAGAAGATCTTACAAAACTCTCCCAATATGCAGGGGCATACTCAACAGCTATAATGGATAAAGCATCAGAAGTTAGCAATTTACTCAAAGAAAAAGATCAAACAATTTTTTCACTGGAAGCACAGGTATCCGAAAGGCAGCAGAGAATAAAGAAATTAGAACAACAGTTAGCAATGCAACAACAATCAAATAACTAGCTAAATGAGCAATTGCTCAAGGAGAAGCAGAGAATAGACCAAAGTGTAGTATAGAAACAAAAAGAATTATCCTTAGCATTGGCCAAGCTGAAGTCAATGAACGAACAATTGAGCAAAATGAAAGATGAGAAAATCGCTCAACTATCACAACAAATAGAAAAGTTCAAAAGTTTTCCTCAAGCAGTAGAGTTTAGATCCGAAGCTCTCCAAATCAATAAGGCATTGATTAAACAGTTAAATTTACTATGTCATAATATTTCTCTTATTGAGCCCCTCTATGAAATTTCTTCATCAATGATTGACAAATCAGTTGACGCAAGGAAAAATTTGGAGGAGACCAATGAGACATTGACGAAATTTCTTGCTTGGCAAGAAACCAGTGAAGGGCAAGTTGTAAATCTGCCTCGAATTCTAGAATCACACAAGGAAATTCTTTTCTTAGAATGGCAATCCCAATTGATGAAGGCAGAAAGGGAAACTTCAAGATGTAGATCAACCACTGGTAATTTGATTGAATTAATTAATGATACTCTTTATCTATCTAATTTGATTTCAGAATGCACTCCAGGTAAATTGCCATCAACCAAAGCATTGGAGCAGTCATGCAAGTAGGATTTAGAAAAGAAAGAGAGATTAATCTCAGGCATCCAAAGTTTAACTTGGGATACCTTTTGGTTCTTCCTAGTTAAACTGCATAGTCAAAAGGCAGCACTAAAATGTTTAACCGATGCAATTGGTTATATGATTCCTGAAATTCATGATGTTATGTATTCAACCCAACTGCATTCAATTTGAGTCACCCTCCAGAATTGCAACAAATTCTAGCTATATGCTAGCTCAAACCAAAGGATGATCAGCCAAAATAGTGAATCATTTTATCGACTGCAAGCATGCCTATTTCAAGGAGATTTTCATGATTTAGTCATACCACCTCATATCATTTTTATTTCATAGTTAGTTAGCATAGATAGTATTTATAGACCCTCTCATGTCTTTAGAAAGGGTCCTCAATTTTTGCATCAAAACTTGGATTAGAAGTTGCACTATTGTGCTTCCGATATATATTTTTGTATGAAGACTGGACCTATATTCTGAATTTTGATGAAGAATACTTTGATGAGATATGCACTATTGCTTTTTGTGAGAGTATTTCTAAGTTGGAAGACAGAATCCAAATGTGATTGATGTCGGAACGGATTCAAATTTCATATGGTACTATTATCTATGTCTTTGCTCCATTCTTTTATATGAATCAATGTTTATTTAATTTTGCTATCATTTGATATATGTATGCATTTTAAAAACAGTCCTTTTACTTATCACTATTGAATGTTTAAGGAATTTTATTTTCAATCATATTTATGTCAATGATATATGAAGAATTGTGTAATAATGTTTTAATTATTACTTTGTTCAACTACTTGAACAAAGTAATTATCATATGAAGGAATGTTTTTATTTATAAATGGAGTCATCTATATGCCTATTTGTAAATAAGAATTATCAAAAGTTGCACTAAAGTTGAAATTTCCTGGGATAGATTAGTTGTTTATTATTCTGCATTTTAGAATAAATCATCCATCATTATCATTAGATAATAGAAAACCAACCACTTATCCATCCTATTTACAAATCATTGGGAAACTGGTCCCATTATATCCAGTCGGAGCCACCACACCAAATGGAAAAGGAGCCACCTTTAAGGTTCGGATTGGGTGGTTTTCCCCAATGTTGATGTAGCGATTTTTGAGGCATCAACACATCCTTGAGAACTTACACATTCTCCTCTGGTTTCTTTTTCTTATCTTCCCCAGTAGCTATGCCACTTCACGTGACAATATTAATGCTAGGACCTTCTTCACGCGATTCAGATCTCATCATCTGGATGTTCTAGGTAGGTTGTTGAGTCTGAGTCTTATTTTCTTGCACCTTCGTGATGATAACAATGTAGTCTTCTATAACATGATCAAACTATCAACAATATTGACATGAAGGGTGTGTTATATTATGAAAATCATATGCAAAATGACCTGCTTCCCCATAATTGTAACAAATGATCTGACCACAACCCCTTCCATCTCCTCCTCCTCGCCCTCTTTCTCAACCTTGGGATCCTCCATGAACTATAATTGTGCCATGATCTTGTTGGGGACAAGTCTCTACCTGCATTCTATACATAGGGGTTATATCCATCATCAATTCATAACTTCGACAATGTCACTCATCGTGACCTACACATTTGCAAAAATTGCAAAACAACTGTTTGGGGATCTGTACAAAATTATGTAGCAGATAACAATTATCTATTGCATGTTGACCTGTAACCTGACATATAATGTACCATGGTACTACTCCCATGCTCAGCCCAACGATATTTTTTTGGCTTCAGGGAGACAGGGCCTCCCCCAATAATATAATTCTAATAGACCGGGAAATGGTCCTTATCATGACCATGGCCTTTGCATTTCAAGCACCAAAATTCTATGTGAACCTCATTCTGGACCTCCTTTCCCTTTTTGAGGCTCTGTAACTCCATATGTGAGCTGACCAACTGTGATTGGATCTGCTGCACTCCCAAATTCATATCCTGAATGGGTGAAGCTTCCAATCTCATAGAAATCTCTAATGCTTTAGCCTTCATTCCACTTTTTTGTTGTTACAGTGGCAATCTTAGATGGGGTAATAACAAAGAAATGTACCAAACCCTATGTTGATCATCATGATCTACATATTAGCCTACTGAAGTAAACATTTCAACCTCTGATCAAAGTCCCATGTGGACTCATTCACCTTGTGTTGGATTTATTTAACCTTAGTTACTGACTGAGCTTGCGACTTAGGCTTATTGAATTCACTATTGAGTGTCTTCTTCATCTTGTCCATTGTTACATTTGGATGAGCCAAACACTACTTAATATACCAGCTTAGTGCTTTATCTTGTAGTGTCGTAACTAGATGTGCTTTCTTAAAATCATCATCTATAACCTGCTATGACTTCCACACAACATATGCTACAAACTAAAACTCTTCAGGGTCTTCAGTTCCCAGACTCCCGAATATTCACATATTCATATTGTTGGTCATATTGAATAGTGGATAGGGAGGTGAAGGTGGAGGTGTAGGTGTAGGTCTGTGAGGCGGAGGTGATGGTGGAGGTGGAGTGGATGGATTTGGTATCACCGCAATACCCTGCTTTACTATCTGCAGCACACCTAGAGGTGTCCTTAGAACACTACTTTCTTCATCACTATCAGACACTCCTAATAGAGGACTATACAGAGAACCTAAGATTTCTTCTGAAATTTTTCCCACTTCGCGTAGCTCCCGTCAGATCTCTTCTAAACATTAATTTAATGGCATAACCCTTTTCTCGCATAATAGAATTTTAATCCAAGTCTTCAGGGATTTCAGATACTTACCTCTTGGTCCTCTGAATAATGGTCGTTCAGTTTTGCTATAGCTTACGGATGTATCGATCGTGGACTCAATGATGAATCCACCCAAAATGCTATCGATCCACCAATCGACAGCCCTCACGATCTTGTTTTCTGAAGCTTCCAGACGCCTTATCAACTCTGGAGTCCATAAAATAGGGTTTTCCAACTTCCACGTACCTTGACTATCTGCTAATTTATATAACCACTGGTGTAATTCACACGAAAAAGAGCAGAAGAAGATTTCATGCTCATATGTATATATGTATCTATTCAACCACTCTTCCTTATCCATGTGTGTATTCCTATTGTCCTAAGTTGCAAATTTGTGCAACTTCTGATCTATCCACTTCTCAATTTCCTTCTTAATTGGGAACCATTTATTTGACATCACACATTCCTCAGACAGATCCCAGGCCCCGACAATGGAACCATTTGTTGGCTTGAGGGGTCTTGACCCAGGTTCAGAGTTAGTTGCGCTAGCCAACAAAACCCTAAAGTGTTGGCCCTTTCAGCAACAACCTATGTCGCACAGGTTGCAGTCTCACCCAAAGTAGTATTGGGAGATGACATAACTAGATGTCTACATCCAAAGGTTTGTGTGATGGGTCTCTGTTACTTCTAGGGCTTATTCTGACCTTCACAAACCCTAACCCTTAAAATGCAGATTTTACAGTAACTTACAAAAAACATAGTCTAAGTTTGTGCTTAATGCTGTAAACATTCATAACTTCATGTAAACTATCGAATCTACTACTTTCATGCACCAATTAAGTGTTTCTTCAGATAATTATAGAAAACAGAGCAAATACCTAGAAAATGCATAAGTAAATAGAACATCACAGATACACATATATGGCTCCAAAATAGTCTTTATTATGATTAATCATTTTGTTACAAACTCTTTCTTCCCTACACACACAGCTGTAGGGGCCCACGCACTCAGCATGCGGACTTACTAAGGTCTTTATGGACACAGTATTAGGAGCCTTCCCCTTCACCTAAGTACAGAAAACAAACTTGTCTGCCTTGTACTACTTGCCCATACAATGGTCTTCAATAATTCAATGACTTCCTATGACTCACTATGACTCCTTTATATAGCTTATTTTGTTACAATTCCATTATTCACGAACCATGGGTTGGTCACAAAACATCCTATATTATAAAAAACTAAGGGGCTAAAGTCCCTTTTGACTCTTATGACCTTCGTGCTCTGCTCCCTCAAAATGCAGAGACTTTATAAATATAACAAAGTTAGTTACAAAATTTACCCCAGGGGACCCTGTCCCCACAGTGATGATGTAATTTTTGAGGAAAACAACCGTATGGAGCACACCCCTTATAGGTTTGTGCTCTTGAAGGCCTTAGCAAGATGTATCGCTTTAGGGACTTTAATTAGTGAAGGGGATGCCTAATCCTATAAGGGCCATTGTAACTAGAGAAGATGATCTAATGTGTGTGAATGCGAAGAGAATAGTTCAAGGGCTTGAAGGGTACTTTGAGGCTCTGAAAAGAAACAACTTAGAGGTTATTGAGGCTTGGCACCCTAGCCGATGGAGGGTGTTGAGTATGTACCTAGTAATGGGTGAGTAGATTCCCATGAAGATAACATTACATCAACTCTTACAAATACGTGTATGGTCGTCATCTATTTTATTATCAGTAGATTTGTTTCACTTAGGAATTGGAATTCTTATGATATAATATTGATTGTATAGTCATTAGTATAATATGTTGGTTTATTTGTTGAATATTGTAGGTGCATGCTAATAATTAAGAACTTGGAGCATCTAAAGGCAATGATTATTCAAATAATCACATTGATTGGATGCATCCTGGTTGAGAGCCTAGGTGGCTCTAAGAGATTATGATTCTAGTTTATAGCTATGGTAGCTATGGAGTTCTAGAGGGAACTTAGTTGATGATGATCAATGAGTCCTGAGCTTAGACTATCTAAATGACTGACCAATAGACAAACCTTGTGCTTGGACTTTATAATTGACTGAGTCATGGATACTTGGTTAACCATGCCATAGAGGATGAATCTTGATGTGAGAGCTTTGGTAGCTCTAGTCAATTTCATACTTACTCATACAAATAAGTATCAATTTGGTGAGTATATCATATTCTTTCATATTTTGGATATATATGTTATGAATTGAACTTTGGGTATCTTATTCTTTGGTATTATGGATATATTTAGGAGATGAATCTGGCCATGCAATAACATTGGATGAGTATTAGAAAGAAGCATGTCGGCTTCAAAATAGGTACATGTTTTGTTACAAGGGTACAACTACTGTAACTAACTATAGGTGGCATAATTAGGATATAGGTGATATAACAAAATTATTATAGGAAATAATAGGTAGGTAGCAGGTTGTACCAGATAGTCACAGGTAGGTGACAGAGGTATAATAGGTACACATGTTGCAACTATTGAACTGGTCATAGGTAAGTGACAAGTGTATTGCATGATATAAAGGATTGTATCAGGTCTACAATGGGTTTTCTTACAAGTCTTGTATACAAGTTGTAGCAGGTATACAATAGGGTTTGTAGCTGGTTTTATAACATGTTATACAAGGTTAATACAAATTTTTTCATGGGATGGTAACAAACATGTCACAAGTTATGAAAAACCCTTTGACAGGTCATGTCAGGTACACAACATAATTGTACCTAAGCCCTAATAGATATGATAGTGAAGTCATGATAGGATTAATAGGACAACAAAGTAACTTGATTATAGTAGGTGGCATAGCAAGATATGACAAATTGTAACAATATTACTATAAGGTCAGGATGTGTATTTAGTAGGACTTTAGTTTCTCAAGTTGTGGGATTTAAATTGAGTACAACGGTTATCCAAGAATAGGTAGTGATTGGTATCTTATGCTCTAATAAGGGAATTGTATTGAGATTGTAATAATGAACTGGGGAGTTCAAATTTATTTCACTACTTCGATGAATATACATGTTCAGATAATCGTGATGGAGTTTTTTTAGCAACAAAATTCTTTATGGTAAAGGCACATAGGTGCCAGATAATAATAATAATAATAATAATAATAATAATAATAATAATAATAATAAAAAAATCAAGGACTAAGGTATTTTATTGCTATAAATACTAGAGAGTAATTATGGTTGAGATATGTATGAATATTGGAATTATAAAATGCATGTGCACACATGGTGTATAGAGTATGCATACACTAGGGTGTGATGATTAAATAAGGTAAAGGACGAGAGAGTTTATCCATGGCTGGTGCAAAAAGGGAATAAAACCTATGGTTTTTACCCATGTTGGATACTGGACAAAATGTCAATTTTAACATATTGCAAATGATTTGGAAATTAGGTGATAGGAAAAGGATATACAACAGTTTTGACAGTTGTATAGGTTAATTTTTATTCAAAATAGAGACAAAGCAATAAGAATAATCACAACAAAAAATGCAGCAACAATAAGACAACCAATTATATATAGAAGCAAGAATTATACATAGAAACAACAATAAGTGAGACAATAGGGTGATTTTATGTAGGAGTTAAATACAAAAATTATATACAAGGATTGTATACAGTGTTGACATGCAAGAATAGTGCTCCATAGTGAAGGCACAAGAATGTTAAGATGACATGAAAACTTTAGAATTTGATAAAATAATGTGATAAAATAAGGTTGGTTGCAAAGCCCACTTCAAAAAAATAGTATGGGGGGTGAAACTCTAGAGACAAAAAGGAAAAGGTTGGGTTTTCGGTAAACAGTGTGCACCCTAGGGCCCATGTGGCTTCAGGGAGTGCCACATGGCAAAGTGAAGCCATGTATATAAGGAAGTGTAGTTTTCTATTGTGGGGTATTATTATCATGAGGATTATGATTATTATGCGGGATTCATCCATTTACATATTATATGAAGGGATAATTTAGTTATGGGTCACTTAATGATTATTTAGTCTTGGTGAATGAGGAGCCATGGAGTTGGGAGGGTAGACTCTGGAACTAGTTAACCATATCAAAACATATATATCCTATTTATGTGAGCCCTAGTGGCTTCGAGAGCTTGGTGGCTCTAAGGGTTTTTTGGCCCTAATTATGGCTTGGTTCAATAAATCTCTGGTGGGAAACTTAGTTACGAGATAATTAGAGATACTTGGTTGGGCTTTGGAACCAACTAAGGGGTTATTTTGATTCTTTGGTCTAACACTTGGACGTTGAAAAATAGTAGAGCTCTTGGAGTTGTAGGCAGAGATTGTCCTATCCAACTGTAAGCTTCCTAGAAGGTGGGCACTATTAAGGGACTCAGATCGCATCACTTGGGTGCTAGTCAAGGGGACATGAGCCTATAGTTAGAGACCAAGGTTGTTTGGGTTTGTGCCATGGCCAAGGTTTTGTTTCTTTTTTAACATTTTTTGCTTATGAAGTTGTTTCCCTAGCTCGGGGGTGACCTGTGGTTGAATTTATGAACTACATGGTTTATGATTGGGAGGAGCACTGAGATCCTGCAACTATTTGGATCTTTTCAAAAAATAAGTGCTTGAATTATTGTTCATGGACTTTATTTGTACAATATGTACAATTTATATTTTATGCTTCCACTTAAATAATGGAAATGAACATTGAGCATGTTGCATAACATTTCAATAGCATATATAGCAATATCTCAATTTTAATTAAATTACTAGTTCCAAGATTAAAGGCTGGAAAAAATAAATATTTTTTCTTTCGCAAATAATTTCAAATCAAATAATAAAAATATGGAATATTCTTGGAGTGGTCTTGCCTGGTTGGGGGTGAGGGACACTACAATTTGCATGTGATAAATAGACACAATGGGTAAAATGGTTTCCCTTGGTAGAATGGTGGTTCAACGCATCCTTTAAAAAATGTCACCATTTATAGCACTTTATGGATAACATTCTCCATCCATTGCATCACCCTTGAAAGGGACTATAACGACTCAAGTAGTAGAGGACCACATACAACATCAACTATTGAAGAAAAACTTTGTTATGGAACAAAATAAGATGAAACAACAAGCTAATCAACATCACCTTGAAATCAAATTTGAAGTGGGGGATTAGGTATTACCATATAAAAAAATGTCCCTCAAGAAACAAAATAAGGACAATATATTAGCTCTGAGGTATTATGGCCCTTATAAGATGTTGCAAAGGATTGGAAGTATGGCTTAAAAATTATAGCTTCCTCAATATTCACGTTTGCATCTAGTCTTCCATGTTTCTTGCTTAAAGAAGGTAATAGGTGAAAAGATCCAAATCCAAACTATTCTACCATAATTTAATGAAGAAGGTAAAATAATGCTAGAACCATAAATAATTTTTGAAACAAGGACTAAGCAGCTAAGAAATTAGGTAATTACTGAGTACCTCATTGAATGGAAGAACCTACCTGTGGAAGAAGAAACATGGGAAGATGAGTTTTTCATGCAGAAAGACCCATAGATAGTCAAGGGGAGGGTCATGTTAATCCCTTTTAAATCCCCATGTTAACCCAAAAAACCCTTATTATATATTAAGTGATTACATTTCTATTGTAGGCTAGAACCCCTCATGATCCCATTTTATTATAATTGGACCCTTTATCTCCAATGTGTGTGTGTGTGTGTGTGTGTGTGTGTGGTGTGTGTGTGTGTGTGCGTGTGTGTGTGTTGTGTGTGTGTGTGTGTGTGTGTGTGTGTGTGTGTGTGTGTGTGGTGTGTGTGTGTGTGTGTTAAGGAGAGCTATTCTTAGGATCATAAAATATGTCTTGTACATTGCATTCATTATAAAAGGAGGCTCCCCCCTAGAAGAGGAATGAAATTATTGGTTTCTTATCACTTTTTAGGTGCAAGGATCATAACAGTAATACATTAAAGTTACTCAAAAATTTGTTTTCCGTGAACACTCTATGATAAAAAGCAACTGTGTAATCACATCTATCTACTATTGCTAAATTTTGAGATGTAGGGCCATTAGAAACTAGTTATTGTAATTAACATCTTATTTTATAATTTTTTGTATGAAGGTTGAGAAAATCCAGTCTCATTAAGAATACATAGCATTGGTTATATTCTCCATTTCCATACACCTTGAGGCTCTTTCCTATGACTATACAATGTCTATGTGTCTTCTAAGAAGTTGTATACAAAACATGCATGATTTACATTGCTTGGCATGGTGTTGTGTGTAGGACACACTAAGAACAAAGGCCTTGTAGAAACTTGGAGGAAAGAGTTCTTCGCCTAATACAAAGAAACAAATATTAGAAGTTAATTTTATAGAGGATCCATGTTGCAAAAGAAAGCTAGTTATAATTCCCTTATTTATGGATAATAAGGTATTAAAACTTTTGAATCCTTGACCTTGGTGTAGTTTCCAAAATTTTGAAGAGAACGTAGAATTAGAATTAGTAAAATGAAGAGAGACATTTTGGAAAACTTACAAGCCATCAACATGTAGCTTCAAGAAGAGAATAATCACTTCAAGGAGAAGGTATATACATTTGATTGAAATATGGTAAAACTAGAAAAGAAACTTGAGACCTCTGACATATTGATGCCATTGCTAAATAAGAATTTTTAATTAATTCTAATATTCCCTCACAACTGTCATGGAAAATTAGCACAAGAGAAAGTGTAACTTGCGCAATTGAGAGAGAAGGCCATCCACATGAACGAATGGTAGGAAGATAGGATTACTCGTAATATAGATTAACTACAATGAGAGTTGGAAAATAAGGTAGAAGTAATGGAAAAGATGCAAGTGGTTATCTAAGAGACCAAGGAATCAAAGTCCCCTTCCATTACCATTATCAATACCAATACCATGAGAGAGACAACTATTGTAATCTCATCTTCCTTATACTTTTCGCAAAAGAATTTTCATGAATTTTAAAAGCATGCTAGGGGATTTAGATTGAAATTATTAAGACATATAGACGACAATGGAAAAATGCTAAGAAAGAGAGGGCAAGGAATCCTAAGCCTCATTGTAGCTACCCTGAGGATCAAGCATGAAGGCCTAGGTTTCAATGGTAGAAAGGAAATTTATCCCATAAACTTCAATACCACTTTTGTGAAGGATAAATACATGATAAAGTTATCCTACTTATCATAAGAAACATAAATAATGAAGGAATAATGAATCACATTTTCTATTGATCATTATTATGTTAGATTCTAGAAGGGAAATGATGAACAAAGTGTAAAGGATCATTTTACACTAGCACTTAGAAGAAATGGTAAGAATATTAGTAGGAATAAGAATACAAAGAAAAAGAAGTCTACATCAAAAAATACCCTTTATTTATCACCACTACAAGAGGAGATACCATAGTGCTACTAGTTGTTGGTACTTAGATGCATTCTCTTTATGTGGGAAGAAAGACCATATTGAGGCATGTTGCTGGGAGAAGTAAGCCACATGCCATAAGATAGATTGCTTTTAGATGAGGAATGACAAGAATACTTCTCTAAACCAACATCAAATTCAGAGGCATAGGAATAAAAGGGATATGTCAATCAATCCATGCAACAATGATAAGAAATTATGCCATCAATACAATGAAGGGTCATTATGGAGAAAAGTGTTAGTGACCTCATGTAGAGTTTTACCCCAAAAACTACATAGCAAAAATAAAATTTTAGAAGTTGAAGAGTAAAGAGGATAAAGAGTTCCTAACATGTCTAGCCCAAGGAGAAAAATATCTATCCTAAATGCAATAACATAAAATTTCAACCTCACTAATGAAGAAAAAAGTTGTTCAATGGAAATTGGATAGAACAAACAAGGATCTCAAGAACATGATAATGTTTCTTTCACTAATATAGTTGAAGAATGAATCGCCATTGAGTGAACCATATTACCAATGTTCAAAATCTCCTACAACTAGTATGTAAGGGGATGTAAAATTGGATTCAATGCATCCATTTCCTTGTCCAGAGTGATATAAAGTGCAAGAGTGAAGCATTCACACACCACTCGAATAGAGTTATACATGCAGGCTTGTTAAGTAGAGGAATGGAGGAATTGTGATTGAAAAATAAAAAAAATTAATGAGTGAAGAATTTGATGAAAAGAATTGTCTCCATGCAAAAAATAAATTGATCCTATAAAAATAGGTAGCCCACACTTCCTATTATGGAATTGTTCCATGATGGCATAGATACCAAAATTTCACTAAATAAAAATATGGAAGAATCCAACTCAGTCTCCATTGGTTATCAAGATAAACCATCTCCAAGTTCAAGAATGCAAGTGACTCAATGAACGTTGACGATAAAAAATAATTATAAGATAAGACTTGGATCTTTGGATATAAACATTGCTCAAAGTTGATATCTAGTGTGCAAACTTTTGCATTGCAAGAACTAGAGAAAAAGTGATAGCCATAACCAAAGCTAGTAGTTAAAGCCATGAGACAAAACTATAACTAGAGTCATAGCTATAACTAAGGTCTAGAGTTAGAGCAATGTTGTATAAAAGAATATAGAGGGCACACTAATCTAGATTGGTTTCCACTAAGATTTTGGAGACCAAAAAATCCTTTCAATGGAGAGGCATGGCTCAAAACATTATTTAAACAAGCAAATGGTTGTAATACTTAATACCTATAAATGTAATTTGGTAATTAATGAAGGTATATAAACTATTAAAGGCAATGAAAATGTAAAAGTAAATGAGACTAAATAGAGAAAAACAAGAATTCAATAAAATAGAAAATAAAAAAAGAGAGAAAATATCGAAGAATGGGAAATTAAAGGTCAACCTTGTTAGCCTTCCCATTACCTCAACTCTCCTCATTTATTCTTATACTCTCATTTTCAAAGGGTATTTTGGCTAAGAAGAGAGAATGCAAGGGATAAATCATGTGAATCATTGAATGGCCATATAATATTGAATTTCATTTCAACTATAGATTGTCATAATGAAAACTAAGCAACCATTCGATGCTAGGGTTTTTCTCCTTTGAGTTTCCCTAGGTGAAATTTAGTGTATTTGTGTGATGGAATTTCACTAGGTTTGTGTTTTAATGTGCTTTATTTATTATGTTTCTTTGTATTTAAAATGTTTCTGATAAATGGAATAATGCTCGTTATGAGGAAATTTAATGGTAATACACTATATTCACTCAAGTATTCCATCAACATTCTATGATAGACAAAATATTTGTAATCACATTCATCTATTTTTATTGAATTTTGAGATATATCACCATTAGGAACTAGTTGTTATAGTTAATTATCTTAGTTTCCAATTCTACATATGATTATTGTGAAAATACAATCTTCTCATTTTCCACATATGATTATTGTTGCGTATTGTTAAAACATACACAACAATGGTTGTCTTCTCATTTTCCATACATAGCCCTATGCTCTTTCGCATGGTCATACATTGCTCAAGTACATTTTTGGAGGCCATACATGAGTTGTACATGTTATATGTATCCTAGAACAATTTTCTCATCTCCTTGGGGGTTGAAGGAGTTGAAGACTAGAAGTGTGGGTTAAGAGTAGATGTATTTAATTAACCAATAACATAGGTTGTTACCTCCACTAACTCATGGCCACTTTGGTCAATGAATTTTACGATTCACTTAGAAATTAAACTAAAGAAAAGTTCATTTATAGCATTCCCATGTATATATAAAGGAGCCTCACTTATAGGTACATATTTTATGACTTGTAATTTCATTTTGTATGGAAATAATGCTTACAACATTCAACTCATCTTAAGAATCCATTTCAAATGTTGTCTAATTATTTGTCTCCTACATGTTGAAATAATGGTGTACAAGTTGACTTGAATTGTGAATGTAAGCATAGGAGACATGTAAGAATGGGTATTGAATGAGACATACCATTCCATCATGAAGACATTATGAGCCATATTCCCACTAATGATGAAGCTTCATCCATGACACTGCTTTTACTTAAGAAAATAATTTAAATGTATGTGAGTTTTGCATTATAATACAAGTTTTGAGCTGAAACCTATTCTTCCTCATTACTAGAATGATACATTATGCTTATTATTCGTATGGATTTAAGGCTAAAGTAGTTAACTACTTTGTTTTTGGACTGTCAATAATAATTAGGTTTGTGGATTTAACTTTGTGCATGAGCAGTTTGGTAAGCTGCTAAATCCTATAGTTATAAGTAATAAGGGGGTATCCATGTCCACACATTACACATGTGAGTAATTGGATTGGAACCCTTGAATATATTTCTTGCATGGATGGGTTCAAAGGATGTACCATTCAATGTTTTCTTCAAAATAGAGCAATTCAACAATGAAATATATCAAGTCTTGAATCAAAGAAGCACAATCAATCCTTTTGTTCCTACTTTGTGATAACAATAAATACGTTTACACTCATAATCATGTTTTTTATCAACATAGTTAGCTAGTTGTTGTGTGTAAGATACACTAAAAACATAGGCCTTGTAGCCATTTAAAGGATATATATATTTGCATAGAAGAAGAAATATAGATTAGAATTTAGTTCCACAGAGGATTCATGTTGGTCAAGTGAGTGGGAAATATGTCCCTCATTTATGGATCATGAGTGGGTAATATATTAGGGAAGTTCGAGGATGAGGAAAATTAGGATCCTGAAAGGTAGATCTTCAATTATATGTGCAACATTTTACAATATGATGGTACTTAGATGGAAGGCTTATGCAATTTGACTTTGAATTTAAGTTCTCAAAAAATTTAGCATAAATGAACCTGGCATAATAATGTATTATGTCATCGTTCTATGAAAAAATCCATGCAATACAAGGAAATTATTATAAATATGTTGAGCAATATGAGGATGTTTGAAATATTGAACCTTCAACATTGGTAATTTTTGCCTTCTTTAAAAAATAATATAGATATGGCCTGCTATTGAGAGACTTTTTCCTCTATGATAAGCCATTTACTTGGGCCCATCACTTTCTCATAGCATCCCCACATCAACTAAATAACCCCATTACTTTTTGTCCCAATTTATTGATAAACATCAATATTAAATGTGCCAAGAGAGTGTAGAATTATATCTAATCTCTATCGACTCTTAGTTGGGAAGGCTAATTGCTCATGTTTTCTTTTCACTTTTCCATGGTTGGATTTCTATAATTGAGTAATGAATTATTGAAAATTATCTTCCCAAGGAATATCCCCAAGGATATCAGAGGAATAGGTATTTATGGGCACATACTCGTCCTTGCACTAAAAAATTCCATTTGGTTGATCCTAGCACTCTAGATAAGCTTAAACTCATTTTAAGTTTTCCCTCCACTTGACCATGGCCTTTTGAATAATCGCGACAGTTAGAATGAGCAAGCCCTTCTTAATGAGCACAATCCCATGTATCCAACATATCATGACCTATAGGCACAAATACATCAATATAAATAAGAACATAAATTTATTTATAAAGACACGCATATATATACTTATGATCCATTTATAATATACAAGAATTTTTTCAAGAATTTACCAACCACAGGTGGTGAGCATGATGAATGTTGTACTTTCAACAACATAGAAATAGGATAATTGTATATGTTTGGATCATGATGCCTATGTGATGGTTTGAACCTAAGTCCATCTATGGATACACTCTGATGCAATTGTCCACTAGGAGATGCCTCTAAAAAAGGGACAAATCTTAATATAAAGATAATGTGTGATTAATGAATTCATGAATACAATTCAATGTTCATATATGAACAATTACATGTGTATAAATGTACATACCATATAATTTGTATAGTACACTAGAATATAAGGATGACCCTAACCATCTTCTATAGATGTCAAATGAGCATTATAGCATCATTTGTTCATCAATTATCATTAATGATTCTTTTTGCCAAGGTATTTCCATTTGAGTATCTTTGCTCCACTAAAACTAGTTAAAATTTGACTTTTACCTTGTATATACACTTTTTCTTATGGAAACAAGTGTACCATATGTACTTTCCATTTAAGCAAGGAACTTATGCATTCTGAAAATTCTAAAAATGATAGATGTGGATTAATTGCAAGCTCCTGAGCAAGAATTATTGGTTTCATACAATTGTATAACCTAGATTTCCATTACTAATGAACTTAACCAACTTCTAAGAGTATAAATTAGGTTCATATGTTGGAGAATGGGTGATTGGCCATATTAGTATCTTTATGCCAGAGAATCACATTGATAATTTAGTCTTTTTTTTTTTTTTATTGTTACCTTCTATAAAGGCCTTTATTTTTTAATTTAACTCTCTTTCTTAGATTTAGGATTTATTTCTTGGTTGATTTTCACATTCATATTTAGTTAGAGTTCTAAATTGAATTGGAAATCTGTATGTCGTCTAGGAAAGGAGGAAGTGGGCCCTGCTAAAGAAGGTTTTCATCATATATTCAAGCATTATATTGTTGATATATTTTTTATTTAATTGAATATATCACTTCTTTTGCCCCCCTCTTCCTCCCCAACTAATCAATGTGTAATTAATTTTATTCATCATGGTTAATTACATGATTTAGGGAGGATTTTTTTTATGATTCCAATTAGGATTAGTTAGTTATAAGTAATTATTTACTCTGTCATATGATTATATCATTCTTGATTTCTAGACTTGATTATTAGAGGAAGGTTGTGTTTCACATTTTATGTATAATAGAGAAGAGGATTAGAACGTTTGGAGTATTTGAGACTCTCTCAGGGCTACCTTTAAAATACAACTAAAAGGGGTTAGTCAAGTAGACACATGTAATATTCCTCATACTTTCTTGTTTGCATTATAGATATATATATATATATATATTTCCATTGATTTGACCCTAGTCAGTGGGGGATTATTTCCTATGACAACGAAGGTGTAGAACTACTTGTCTCTCTATCACTAGATGTCAATCTTCCATTATTATCAAATGGTGGTGTAGAAGGTGCCCAAATTCTATTGTTGTTATATGATAGTATAAAACTAGGTTTTCTTCAATCACTAAACTTTCTAAAGTACTTATACTTTGAAAAATGAGGCAACAATGCCTCTTAATCTACACACGCAAAACATGATGGAAAATAATGATAGTAAGACAACCAAATAATCACATGATATAAATGTACAAAATATGTGATTTATAAATAGTAATCTCATAAATATGGATCACATTATTCAATAATATGTAAGTTCATGACATAAATGTCCACTAGATTTGAGACCTTATACTATTATATATAAAATTATATGACAAACAATAATTCCATACATTAGTAAAGAATCACATGAAAAAAAATCACATTAACATATAATTTAAAAATAATCCCATAAACATGGATCACATTACTCAATAATATGTAGATGATCCATAACATAAATGTACACTAGATCCAAGTTCTACTAATCTATGTCGTTACAAAAGAATATTATATACTTTTAAGGATACAAATTCTTATACATTAATTTATCGTTGGTTAACCATAATAACCTTTTTAGTCCTTGCCCCTTCAGGGCTGGTAGGGACTATTGTAATCATTTTTCAGCTTTGCATTATTCCTTGCACAAAAACAAAAGTTATCCAGCTCAATTTAACTAGATGTTTTCGATTTATATCTTATAAAGCACTTTTTCATACGCCTATGAGCTTCATACAATCAGTATTTCAACTAATACACAACTTGGAGGTCTTATTTAGCCTCATATCGAGGTAATATGAATCAAAACTTAGAGTAAATGTAAATTGATACAAAGAGTCTCACAGGCTTTTCAATTTCTCTTAACTAATGCTAACATTAGTTAGCAAACATTTTATGTTTATACCAATTAAGAGTATATCTTTAAACACATATCTTCATATTTAAAAGGTTGTTGAGGTTTACACATGTCTCACATGTGTTTAGAAACCATACTCCACTTCTCTTCACTTCACATTCTCTTTGTCACCAAATCTTGTATCAAAGCCTACCAAATTTTGGCTTCATTCGATCTCGCACACAATTGCTTGTTCAGATGGCTACACTCTCATATTTCTAGTAAAAATCTGCAACATCCCTTTTAGTTCTATAGCTTGTTCAAGAGCTTATAGAAGAGGTAGCTTCTCTTCGCGTAGTTTCAAATCCATCCGAGCTAGAGTCCCCTGGTCCAAATCCACAACATCCCTTTTAGTTTTATAGTCTGTTCAAGAGCTTGTAGGAGAGGAAACTTCCCTTTACATAGTTCCAAATCGATCCGAGGTAGAGCCACAAGTTCTAGGGCAAGATGGGGTAAAACAACCTTTGGATAGAGACATGCAAGGCTTGGAAGTGGTATTTATCATGCTATTAGAGATATATGCACTTTTCGAACCATCGTAGGCCTTTTTAGGAATCGAACCTGGACTGGCATGGAAGCTAAACTACATGTTTCCACCTGCACTCCCTATAGAGGATTGGGAGGTCTCGACATCAAACTCTTCAGCATCTTTGTATTCCTACACAATTTTTTCCTTTTGCACGACATGGATGAGGACAAATTGCAGTGTAAAAGGTAGGAGGGAAAAGATTGGCAGTGCAACGCCATGTCCATGTCGGTGAAGACTCTATGCAAGAAATGTTATCTTCAGTTAAAAAGGAAGACCGCCAAGGCAGATAGAAGAAGTTGAACAAATCTCTCGACGAGAAGAGTGAATCATCATTTCCCAAGCCCCCTACATTGCATGCCTCTATTATGCTCATGGATACACGTTCCGCTCCAAAAATTTCCAGAGGTACTACAATTTCTTTGAAATCCTTGCAGTTGGCGCTTAAATACAACAACAACAAAAATAAAATCTGAAAGGAATTGTTAAAAAATAAACACAAAGAAACAAGATATACTTTTTATTTTCTTTGTACAGGCATGTAGTTTATTCTTTTGGGAAACTTGAGTCCAAAGTCAGCTTATTCTTTTAGTCAATTAGATTCTAGATTCCATTTCTAGGTTTGAACCCTAATTTCCATACTGACAACACCAGTGAAAATAAAATGGTCTATTTTTAAATAGAACCAATTTATGACAAATTCCATCCTTCATAAACTATCACACCAATATGTCTTACAATCCCTTCCTTAAATCCATATCTACATACTTCTGTACTGATATTTTCTCATAATTGACGCAATGGTTTGGGCCAAAGCAAATGAACTTACCCAAAATTTCCTGATTGAGCTACAAAATTTTGTTATTGCCAAATCTCAATTGGTAGGTCTAGTAACTTAACTAACAATGATTGTGTGGTCACCAACTGCATATTCAAATTGAAAATGGGTTCCCACTACTTCACTACCAAATATGAGTTGCTATAGAACCAATGCCTCGATCTAATGGATTCAATGTCCTTATGTTGCCTAGCTACTGGGAGGGATTCTTTATGAATGAATGTGTTGAGAGGAGACCAGGTTCAACGAGACATGCCCCTTGTATATTATGCAGTGGATTATGCCTTTGCTATCTCCATAGTGGGATATAAATCTCATTCAATTGAATTTGTTTCACTGAGAATTCAATCTTCTTCTGGAAAGACTTGGGTAATTAGAATGAAATCAGAAATTGAATTCGATGCCATAACTATTGCCAAAAACAATGCAATTTCCAACCTATGCAATTTATAACATGTAAATTCTACATATCCAAGAGTAGAGTACAATCCTTTCTCTCATCTATCTTATTTGAATATTATTGACTGCAATGGTTGAGTAATAGATTCACTGGAGCCCTAGAATTCATGATCTGTAAGTAGCATATTCTCTATAGTTTTTGGAAGCACGTGGGCTACATGTGAGCCTCTCATGCTTACTTTAAAACTTTCAGATTTTATTAGACTTTATTTAATGTTTATTTTATATTTTTCATTATTATTATATGTGGAAAATAACATTATTCTATACACTAAGGACTTCCATCTGTTGGCCCGCATGTTAAGCACTTTTCTTCTATTTATGCTATTATGTAATTTGGGTTTTGTACCTATAGGTTGATTTGTTGATAGAGAAGATGTTGGGTAAAAATTTCAGTGTCTTCTATGCATGGAGACATGCCACAAAAATAATGTGATGCAAGCATCCTCCTCCTCACATACTCCTCACAAAATAAAAAAGAGATCCTAGGGGTCCTCCACAGTCAACATAGAACATGAAATCCCTTGTAGAAATTGTGGTGATGGAAAGGGCTACAGTCTCATCAAAGTACATCGAACTAGAAGGCAATATCTCACCAATGAGATTGGGACCATGCAAGAGATAGTGTTCCACTATTGATATTATGTTTGGATGTGTGATATCAGTTGGATCATCTGCAATGCACTACTTTCAGGTTTCTCATACTCCACCACGAGAACCTCATGATTTACTATCCCCAGATGTTTGATTGTCATAGATTGAAGTGGCAAGAATACTCTTATATCAACAGAAATCCTTCCCAACATGTCTTGTAGATGAGAGTGTTCCAATGGAGGTAATTTTATTTACTATTCCCACATCTTCAATTGTCATAGAGGGGAGGATCTAGGATACTCCTATTCTAGCAAAATTCCTTCCCACCATGGATTGGAGAGGAGAGAGTTCCAGCAGAGGTAATTTTTTTCCCAATATTTTTAAAGCTCAGCCTTTTGTGGTTTTCAATAGGTACTGTTAAATTTTTTGCTCCCTTCAAAATAAGATCCAAAGCCTGCTAGGATCCTAGTTAGGATGTTACTTCATCGATTGCTGAGTAAAATGATATTTTTTTGGTGTAAAAATCCTCCTCCGCTTTTACAAGCTAGTTTCATGATTTTGTGATCTTAGTCCATCTAGGTTGTAGGGTTCAAAATAAGCATTACATTAATTTGAGCTTTGGTAGAAAAATGAGATAGCATTGTGTTTGGACTATCATTCTAGATCATGAATGATGGATCCCAACATAATTGTGGCTTACATATTAATGTTTATGCATTGACTCAGGAAGATCTTGTTGAAAATAACAACAAGAAATGCTAAAAATAGAACTACTAAAAATAGCACTATTATAAATAGAATTTTGGGATACATTCCAATTTTAGTTAGTTATTAAACTAAAATTGAGAATTAAAATTCGAATTTGATCTTAGAAGTTGTTTGTAAAATAATTAATTAATTCATCTTGAGATAATTAGTTGTATAAAATCAAACATGAAATCTACGTGAAGACATGCAACCGTTTCTCCATTGATTGAGGAAGTTATCTCTTGATTAGAGGAGATCAGGATGAGTTGTACTTTGAGTTGTAATTAGTTAGCTCAGTTAACTGAGTTAAGTCCAGTTAGATTAGTTCAAATAGTTTGTTGAACTAATTGTGAGTTTAGTTAGTTAATGCATGCATGTATGTAACTGTTGCACTTCAGATAACTAAATATTCTCTCTTAAATAACGCTTGCATGTCAATTCAATCATAGAACTAGTTGAGATCAGATGATGGGACAATGTACTATCAGTTGTAGGAATATTCCTTTGAGGATATCTCTTGCATGTAGAAGGAATTCATTCCTTGGAGATTGTGCAGTTACTTTTGAGTTTGATGAATGTGTGATGAGGCCAATTCACACAGGTGGCAGCATTGGACCCCAAGATAAACTACACAAGGAAATAGGAGGCTTGGAGGGCTGAGGGAAGGCATATGTTGTGTCTATTCAGTCTGTGAGCTGTATTGAGGGATTGTACTAAGAGCAACATAGCTTGTGAGCTAATGCTTTATGTAATCCAGACATATTTCCACTTGTGTGATAATACAGAGATCAGGGTTTTTTCGCTGAGGCTTTCCCATAGTATTCTTCTGTGTTCATGTGTGATTGCTTTCTCATTCTTAGTTATATGTGTTCTATTTGATCTTGCTCAAAATTGATTAAGCTTCCGCAAGTTTGTTGTAGAAGTAGATCTTGTATTTTGCTTTAGTATATTGCATAATATGTTGATCTACAGTGAGAATTTCTACAGATCTTTACCTACTATGGTGTCGTGCTTAAGTGTTGCACTCCCCCCCCCCCCCTCTATAGAAAGGACAAGTTCACTTTGAAGGCAAGCACAAGGAGGCCTTCAACTAGATGGCAGGGAATCAAATGCCGAAGTGAAACATCAACGAGAATGACAAGTATAGATCCATATCCTGTTGCTAACACTAGTGATTACACATATGGGATTTGATCATAACTATTATGAACCATATTATATATAATGATATAACAATCATTTACCAAGTATAGTTATCTTTATAGACCTATATATTAAGCGTATCCATATAGATAAGTACTACATGTTATGTTATCAATAATGGTGAGGTATTGATTATGATTATGCTTGGATCGGGTTCATTTTTACAGCTATTACCACATTAATTGGATTCATTGACTTCAACTATGTTAGTAATGAACATTCTAACAACTTGTTATGGATTCTACTCTATTATGATTGATTCTACTTTATTAGGGACATAAGCTTATGTATACTTATACAAAAGAGTAGTAATTAGTCTCACCATTTTAACATATATGACTAGGATTACCTATATAAGGTAGGTATTACTTATACTTGTACTGAGATCATTATACCAATATCTTGATTACCAAATTCATCATATCTAAGTTTCTTAGTAGTTTTCCCATCTATTCAAAGTTGTTACTCCTTGTAAGCTTTATTTAAACATATCATGTCCTATCCAGTGTGTTAAATTCATGTAATCAAAACTTCTCTATTCTAACTAGTGTTCACTAATATAGCTAGTACTTATTAACCATGGGAATAATAGAGATAGAATATTGACTATAATGTAATCCATATCAATGGAACTAGTAGTAAGTAGTTATAAAGAAACAAGTATTACTTACTGTACCTAATCAAATCACAATTATTACGAACTAATAGAGGTTTCAATTTGATAGAAAGAAGAGCTTCCATGTTGTATTGCTTGGACTGTAACTAAGTAGTGACCAATGAACACTATGAATCTAACTAACCATTTACTCTACATGATCTTGTAAGCTTATATCAACCAATACCTTTACTGGATATGAGTTGTTACCATTGTAGAATATGAGTACAACCTTGATAGGTGACCATTAATTACAGATATACAATATCTTGCTTGTGGATTACTTTATCTTAGTGACTAGTAAGTATAAATATAATCAATAAGCTCTAATTATGGAGAGATCAGGTAAGTAGGCTTGATTACCCTTACCGTATGGTTCAATCTATGATAATCATCATATTCCAAGTACCACTAATTATATAGCGATAGTACAAGTATTTCACTTTTTCTAAGAATCCCAATTGCATGATATGCCAATGGAAATGATTTTTCCCTCCATTTACCAAAGAATGGATTCTGATATTTTTCCAACCATACTTGATTTGTTACATACTTGTTCAAATATTTGCAAGGAACCATTATTTTCAAAGGATTTACGGTGTTGGGAAAAGACCATCGAAGACATTTTACAAGATTGAATCTAACATGCATATTTGTTTGTGGTAATTTTTGGCACTACTTGCTTGTTTCTTACTGGTTCTTATGTTATATAAAATTCATCTATAAGTTTCTATGAGGGTTGAAAGAAATAATCTCTGGCAAGAATTTGAGTTTTAAATACGAACTCACAACAAATTCTACCTGCATTTTCAGGTTACTCAACTTTGTGCATGCTTATGCATGTTGTGCTACTTGTAAAACCATACTTTCTTAAGGTAACCCTTTAAATTTTGCAAGTTTATTTAACATGGACTCTATTTCCCTAATTAGTACAAAGGGTATTTCACTATTGCTAAGCATAGGATCATAAATATTGTTGTATCCTACTAATGTCTAAACTTAACATGGTATGAACCTTAAGTTATAAAGTGCCTGATTACGAACTTTACTTTTCCAATTCAAGAAGTCACTCCCGACCCCTCTAGAATTAAATCATAATATGATCATTTGGGAACTCGTTTTTGGGGCTTTCCTGCTCTAAGGACTTGACTTATTGTTCAATGTTTTCCTTCCCTCTTTTCTTGGGAATTTTCCAAGGATATATGGGATTTGATCTTTGACCTAAACCCTTTGGGGATTATTCTCCAATATATTTGTAATTACCTTCAAAGCATACAATGACATCATGCTTCTTATAATGGATATCTAGGACCTTAGGATATATAGCTCTATAACGTCCTTGTTCTAAGGATAAGACCCGTTGCACCCAGCATGATTAATAAACTTTGACATGATTTCTTTAGAGCACCAGCTAAATGATAGATTTATGCTTGCACAAAACTAAAGCTCTTATAACATAATGCTATAAATTCCCTCTTTCCTTGGAAGTCTACATCGTAGGAACTTGCCAAAGATGCCTTCCACTTAGCGTAACATTAAGCAAGTCCTGGTCCATGATAGATGAAAATATGTAAGAAATACTACTTAAGTGATATGGTTGGTATTTGTTACCTTATTTGCGTAAGAAGTTACATGACTAATTACATATAATTTATACCCATGATAAACTTTGTAGTTATATGTATCTCGTATTAAGCTTATATTCAGCTCGTATTAAGATTATAGATCTACTTATAGGACAATGGGATGAACATGTGTATACAGGTAATAGTAAGCAAAGGTCAATGGTTTCATTATCATTAACTGAAGACAAAAAACCATTACTTCAATAGTTGTGAAAGTGATATCACTAGCTTTGTTACAAGGGCTAATATTAAAATGGTTAAGGTTTCCATATAGCTCTTGTTTGTAATATAAGCTAAGCTCATCAGGCTCTAATCCCATTATGGTGATGTTCTAATACCTTACAAAGTTTCAACTACTAGTGCTTATAAATATCTTTGAAAACTTGGCCAAATTGACCAAATTTTTGTATTTTCATTTGTACATAATCTATTGAAACTTGGCTTGTTTTGTTTTGTTGTTATTCCATTTGGATTTTCACTGGAAGATGTTTGTAAGGTTTGTTTATTTTAGTATAAACTAACTGATTTCCAATTGGTTTCATTGTGAAGAAAGGGGACTAGGGATTGATATTGTTTGTTTTCTTTCTCTACAAATTTTTGTATAATAGATTGTATTGACTCTTTTGGCACCTCATTTTATGCCAATGCCATGTTCTAGGTACAGTCCCAATTGAATTCTATTTAGTAGCAAAAAAATAGCAGAGTTGTCATGTTTGTATTCAATAAATCTGACAACCATGTCTATACCATGTTGGGAATTATATAAAGGTCCAAAATATAAAATTCTATGGCATATAATCTTGCTACTTTCTATTTGAGGATATTATTTGAAATTTGTCATGTCAAGTACCCAATTGGGACATACTTTCTAGATTTGTGCACTTACAGATGAGCCATAGCTTATGAGATCACCCCAAGCTCCGCCATACAGGTGATTGGTTGAGTCTCCAACTTGCTTACAAAGACCTGCAAAACTAAACTTCAATGAATTCAGAGCACTACAACTACTCTCATTTTCTTGATCAATTCAAATCACTACAACTACTCTCATTTTCTTGATCAGAGAATTCTAAATCTTGTCCCAGTCCTCAATCTTGTATTCCTGAGAGTGACTTTTATTTTCTTCAATTGCTTTTAATTTTTTCAATTTTGCATTCAAGACATGGGCAGGGACTTGTTGCTTTGCAACTCTCCTTGTTATTTAATCCTAAAATCACTCACACTTTTTTTAAATGAGTTCATTTAATATTTCATATACATAAAAAATAATATGCACATGTTCATATCAATGGGGTTTCAATCATGACATATAGTTCACATACCTAGAGAGAGAGATGTCATAGTATGCTATGGTAGTAGTTCAAAAGTATGATATAAATACTCAAGTATGACATATTTTGTTGTTAAGCATATCTATTCTTATATTCTAGTATATCTATGAATTAGTGTATTTGTTTATTTGTTCTTATGTTCACATTAGTGGGGCTTTCATTTATGTCATATTGTTTATTTGTTTTTAATCATCCCAAAACATTTTTTTTTGTTGGCTTGATTCACAAGGGATTTGAAATTTAAATCTCATGGTTTTACATCATACATAATAATACAAAAATCACCAATTAAGATGCCCCCGTGCGCTTAACTATCTCAAAACATTATTTTTTACAATAGAGCCTAAAAATTGTAATGCAAAAATGTATACTAACATGATACAAATCACCTCACCTAAATTATATGTTATAATAATATCAAATTTCACACAAAAATTTAATAAAAAATTAGGGCGATAGCTATATTATTTATTTTGTTTTCTACATTTCTCAATATTATTCTGCATTTATTATGAGAGTATACCCATATTACATTGGAAAAAACTTTTAGTGTTGTTGACAAAAAAGAAATGGTTTTTAAAATTGTCCACCATACAATCACAAATGACTAAGAATGCACTTCAATTTAATGAGAAAACAATATTATAGCTGCAAATAACTATTTTCATCAACCTTCAATCCAAGGGAGGAATGTCGGGAAATAATGTTATTTTAAAAAACCATTTTGCTAATGTGTTATCTAAAAAGGCCATTTTTCTAAGCTCAAACCTCATTGCTTAATCATATAATATTTCAAGGTGTTCAACTCAAGGGGAACATTTAATGTAATTCACATTTTCCTTTAAACTTGTCTTCTTACTTTTTCTCTCTTTTTGTTTATTTTAGGCTAGTTTTCATCTTAGTTAATCTTAGTAAATAATATGAGTTCACTCAATTAATACCATAAATAAATGAACTTCAACATGATTTTTTCACTTATATTTGAATGGGTATGTAAGAGGTCAAGGTACAAGTATTTTATCAATTTCAGTATGTCAAGTCATGAACAATAGGGCTAAATGTTTAGTTTTACAAATTCTTTTGAAATGTACATCAAATAATGATAAGTCAACATTATGTATTTACACCTTTCTTTTTACAAATATTTTTTTGATTTTTAGTATACATGATAAGATCCTTTTGTAACAACAAATGATGTGTTTTTGAATTTTTGTGGACATTTTATTTTAAAAAATTTATTTTAGTTGAAGACTTCTATTGACTAGTGTCTATTGGATGTATTTATCCATTGAAAGATGACTACTTATGAAGAATTTATCTATTTCTAATGATAAGAAGTTTTCTATGGGAGATAGTATGCAAATCTAATATCAAAGATACATTTTCCACTTTTGAGGCAGTGATATATGGTGTACAACATGGATGTTTTTTACAATTAAATCCACCAGAAGACATTAATACCCTCTTACCAAGACTCAATCAATTAATTGAATTTGGGTTTCTTGTGGGACTTGTTTGGGATATCAATCCCACAAAGGCTTGAATTTAGGGGGATGAGCGTGGGGAATTGAATGTGAAAATACCTAGGTGTGGAAAGCTTCATGGTTTCTTTATTGTTTAGAAACAAAAAATACTACGCTATTTTTAATATGTTTTAATATCCAAATTTTTTTCACAACAAGAGGTATGATTACATTTATATTAAAATAGTCTCTTCTTAACAATGAAATATTGAATGCCTAATAGGCATGGAATTACACTTCAATCTAAACTTTAAGTGCTTAAAAACAAAATATAATATTGATTAATAGAATCAATTTTATCTTATGCAATGTGATGCCCCTTTCAATCATACAAGTTTTGATCCAAAGATTAGTATAATTTATACAGATAAAACAATGATGTTTTTTACTATGGTAGATGAGTTTGATTTTCTTGATGCCATTGCACATGGATTAAATTCTATTCATACGAAGGTATCCTTTAGTGACTAAAAAGACGCTAATTAAATGTGCAAGCATCCCAAATTTATTAGATATGCTACTTTTATGTCAAAAAAAAATCTAATATTGATTTTTTAGAATCTGAACTCAGATATTCCATAGTTTTCATCTTTGCTTTTGTCGATGTTTCGAGTCTAGACCAAGACTCATCATCAGGACTTGTTTTTACAAAGGAGAGAGACAATAGAGGTAAATAAGGTTAGGTTGAGATGAGAGCCGACCAACTTAATGATTAACAATTAACCAGATATTCAATATTTTTATATATTTATAATTATCCTGAAATATTAAAGCTCTCTTTTTTATTTTTGTTAAAGCTCTTTTTTAATTTTATTATACATGTATATAACTATTAAAGTTTTTTATTAATTACATTTAAGTGCATTATTTTTATAATAAGTTATTTGGTTATATTTTTTTAATAATTATGTTTTGGTTAATAGTAACTTATGTTTTAGTTAATAGTAACTTATAGTAATTTATTTTATAACCTATAGTAATTTAGTTTATATATGTTTAACTTTTTACAAGTTTTTAGTTTCTTATGAGGTTAATGTATCATTTAATGTTGTGTTATATTTTTTATAATTATGTTTTAGTTAATAGTAACTTATGTTTTAGTTAATAGTAACTTATAGTAATTTATTTTATAACCTATAGTAATTTAGTTTATATATGCTTAATTTTTTACAAGTTTTTAGTTTCTTATGAGGTTAATGTATTATTTATTGTTGTGTTCATACGATTGTTAGTGAATTCCTAAAAAGTTCCTATGGTAAGGATGATTTTTTACTATTCTTATAATATTTTGATAAATTAAAGTTATTTATTTATTATACATGTGTGTAATTATTATAGTTGTTAATTGATATCTTGAGTTGATTGCTTATGTATTAAGTTTTTATCTAATTGTAATTTTATGCTAATTTTGTTTATTTGTTTTAGTTTTATTTTAATTTATTTTATTCAATTCTAGCGAGATTCTTAGTTACTAAGGAGGTTGATAAATTATTTATGTTGAGACTATTAAGTTTTTATCTAATTGTAATTCTATGCCAATTTTGATTATTTTAGTTTTATTTTTATTTATTTTATTCAATTCTAGAGATTTTCTTAGTTACTTAGGAAGTTGATGTATTATTAATGTTGAGATTCTCATTTAATATAAGCATGATAGCATATTAAACCCAAGATTTGATCTAAAGAAGGGAGGTTTCCTTTAATCCGCAGGGGTGAGGAGTGAGGTCCAATTTCTACTAATTTCCAAGCCCCCGTCCCTGTTGAGGTTATGAGGGCGACTTACGATCTCAAGAGCTTCTCAGACTTTTCGCTTGAAATAGTGTTTTTCATTAGCGATGACTTTTGTGTTTTCAAGGCATATATGGTGGTTAGTTTTACTTGCGTGTTCTGCCAAGGCTGAGGAACGGGTTCTTTCCCTACGGATATCTGCACTATGCTCTTTTAGCCTGATACTGACTGATCTACCTGTTTCCCCAGTATATTTTTCTCCACAGGAATAGTCAATAATATAAACACCTTTTTTTCTGGAGATGTTCTGGGATGTCTTTTACTGATTTCATTCTTTGTCTAATAGTTGTCAAGGGTTTGAATGAGGTTATGATATTCTTTTTTAAGAGGATTTTGGCTATTTTGTCAGTTACACCATGAATATACGGAAGGTAGGCGTTAGTGGCTAGGGAATCGTTAGCTTTGTTTTTATTGTTTCTATTTTTGGCTTTGTGAATGGCTTTGAAGATATCTTTATTATTATATCCTAGATTGGAAAAGGCTCTTTTTAAGTAAGTGATTTCTTCCTCAACATGGCTTTCATCCGAAATCATGAGTGACATGATTTAAAAGCCATGATGATAAAAGTAGACATAGTAATACCTCCCCACAGTGACCATTTTATCATTATCCACGTATAGTTGAAGCTCCTCTTGTCTGGGCATAGTGAATTACCTACACTAAGGGTCCCACATCCATAAAAATCATTCCAAAAAGGTAGAACGCCTAGGTATAACAACTGAATGATTTTAAATCCATTCTCGCCAAGTTTGATAATGAGTTCAAGGAAAGCAAAAACAACAAAGTAAATTATAGTGTAGAATTAACTTTAATACCATAGGCATGGCCCTGCAGTTAAAGAGGGTCCATAGCCTAGACAAGGATACCTTTTAACCTCATGAAATTCTTGTGTCTCACCTATTAGATATAGACTCAGAGTTATTTAAGAGCATTTACATTTTTCTCTTTTTAGAATTTAATTGAAGGCCATTGTCCTGGCTTGGCAACCAGCTAATGAGACCTCTTGTCTTCCAACTTCTTCAACTGAAAGCCATTACCCTAGCTTGGTGACCAGTGTGGTAATGTCATTCCCCTTAGGACCCATGATCATACTAGGTCGACTCATAATGAGACCTCATATCCCTCAATTAATTTGTTTATGTTTAAAACAAAATCTCTTATTATGATTAACCTCAGATAGGTTACTTAATAGGCGGGGAAGAAAATATACTCCTTAAGAGCACAAGATGGTGTCAAAAGTTTTTAATTACTATTCTTTATTGGTTGGGGATTCTACCCTAAAGACTTATTAAAAAGATTCATTGAGTTGTTCATGTCAGGGTTCTTTATGAAAGCTTATTATAGTTTTGTAGGCGTGGTCCACCGTAGGAGGTTTTTCACCGATCCCTTCGAAGAGGAACTTCAAAATATTCTAGATGATAGTTTGTTAGAATAGGAAAAAGTATAACATGTAACTTATAATAATACCCTTCACTGCCATATTAATCCATAATTAAAGTAACTTTAAAATATGAGGCAGTAAGTGTAAAGTTCTTCTAACAAGTCTTACCTGAGAGTGCATAATAATAGAAATTTCAAAAGTTGCACTTTTAGGGAATCACAAGTCCAAGAGTGTTGTTATATATATTTATTCACTTGATCTGATAATCACCCTATGAGTGACATCAATTAAATATTTATTGTTTAAAGGTATTACAGACTCATGTGTTGGTGTGTGTGTTCTGTGTTATTGAAGTAATGGATTGATCAGATTGCCAATACACAGACAATAAAATGGAAATACATCAGAGAAATACAATAAGCAAACACAAAGACACAATAAATTTTAATAAGGAGTTCACCCTATTCTCCAGGGCTACATCTCTGGTCCAACTTTCAATGGTGGCCTTGTTTTATTGTGCCTTTAAGTAGAGAATTACAGTATAGCGACTCAATGTGAGTTCTCCTGAAGCAGGTTTTGCTTGGCAGGGTGGTTCTTGGATTCCCCAAGTCACTAGAGTACACACACTCTTCTTCTTCCTACCAGCTCTGTGACCTTCTGGACTTCAATGGAAAGAGCCAAATGTGGTGCTCAGTCCGGATAAATTCCTCTATTGGATGGCTTGAATCTCTCAAGCTCTCTGGTGCTCGATGCTGCCGCTAGTCAGTTCGGCCCTCTGTCTCTTTCTTCTTTTGCTTTACTACCTTCTTCTCTAGTTTCTGTCTCTCATTGTTCAATCTTCCTCTTGGGCTTCACTCTGACTGACTCTCACTTGTATTCTATCTCTGTTCACGGTTTTCTGCCATTTGTTCCAATGCCTGTTCGATTCCTTGTCTGCCTCTGTCGATTCACCTTCTACAGCTACGCTTGGAGTTCCTTGTTCAGCATCATCATGAATGCTCAAGGAGTGGCCACATGTCCTACTCTAAATGGCGCTAGCCTTCTTCATTGGTTTGTTTCTTCAGTTACGTCGTGGATGCGTTCTTCCTCCATCGTGGCGCTCAAACAAATTCCAAATCCTTCTAAAACATGGCTCATTTCTTCGTTGATTCCGCTTCCCCCCATCAAGCTCAATCTTAGTCATCCGATCTGGGGCCTCCAAATCCAACGCCATACGCATGTCCCATGTGGTTGACTTGCTTGACCGATAGCACACGATCAATGATGGTTTTCTCTCACCTCTGCTTGCCACGCATCGATTGATGTATGGAATCGCCTCACTTTCATCCAAAACCTCTTACCGTTTGTGGGCACCCCGATCAATACTGCCAGTTTTCCAGAGCACGGGTCCCGCCTTTGTACGTTAGCACTTTTCGCTTTGCCACCCATGGTTCTCTAGTTCCCCCACGCGACTGGGTACTCAAGATTTTCCTTCATTATGGCCCTGTTCGCCTAGCGATGCACGATTAGCGCTAAGCACTAATCGTGCATCAAAAACCTCATTATTTTCCCGATCCAGGCCTCCCAGGGGCTACTTTGACCTCCCACGCAGTCTCCATGGGCCTTGGTCAATGTGCTTTGACCGAGGTCCTCGTCGTTCCACACTGGCTGCCATTTCCATTGGTTCAAGGTGTTTTTGATCGCTGTTTTGAAATTTTTAGAGATTTGTCCTAACCTGATACAGTCATGGTTCTTTGACGGTTCTTGATGGATCCAATTCGGATCATGGCCTTCCCACTGAAAAGCTTTCGGACCACCAAAAGTTGGTTTTCTTTCAAGCATTGATTAAGTGAGGATACTGCTGTCTCACTTGTCCAATCTCAATCCACTTTGCACTTCTTAGCTTCGAACCTTTGAGTCCAATTCTGAGGTACTCAACATCTCCTTTGTGTGTCGTCCTCACCTTCCCGTCCAAAACTATGTCTTCCTGCAATTCATTAAGATATTCAGGTAATAGGTCGTCAATAGAAGGCAAATGACTTTGCTCTTCAGGATCCTCAACCATTGAAGGTTCAAACAATCTCAAGCAATTTGCATTTACGACTGAATATATGTGCATGTAAGCTGGTAGATCAAGGAGAAAAGCATTTTCACCAATCTTCTCAAGTATCCTAAAAGGTCGATACCTGATAGGCTTTAGCTTTTTACCTTCACCTTGCATCCTGTCCTTGCTGATATATAGCCAGACCTGGTCTCCAACTTGAAAACTATGCTCCATCTGATGCTTGTCATGCCTAACCTTGTATTTGGCTTGGCTCTTTTCCAGTTGTTCCTATACTGCCTCGTGGATCTCCTGGATCTGTTCAATGAACCTAGTTGCCTTGTCCACATCACTTTGTCCATCAACCATGGTATCTTTACCAAAGACAAAATCCAAAGGAGACCTTGGTATGAAACCAAAACAGGTCTCAAAAGGAGATCTATGTGTAGAAGAGTCTTTTTCTCTATTGTAAGCATGTTGCACATAACACAAATGTTCATCCCAAAGCTTAGGATGTTTGCTGCAATATCCCTTGAGTAACTGGATCATTGTCCTGTTAACTACTTATGTCTGGCCATCGGTTTTTGGATGAAAAGCTATGCTTTTCTTCAGTTGGGTGTCCATCAATTCCCACAGACTTCACCAACCAATCGGGTGTCTCGATCAGATACAATAGAAGTGGGTAATCCAAAATGAACCCATACATGTTCAAAGAATAATTTTGTAGTTTGTTCAGCTGTAATCTGTTTATTACAAGGTATCAAAATACACATTTTG
>APFE030124490.1:114885-129542 GCA_000404065.3 Pinus taeda
CTAGCCACTCATACAATCCCTGCTTTGTTTTGAAAGCAGTCTTCCATGCATCTTGCTCTGCAACTCTGACCTGATGGTATCCACTATGCAAATCCAGCTTGGTGAAATAAACAGCTTCCTTCAATTGATTTAAAAGATCATCTATACGAGGAAGGGGATAATTATTTTTTATTGTTATCTTATTCAGTTCTCGGTAGTCAATGCACATTCTCCACGAGCCATCTTTCTTTCTCACCAAAACGATTGGTGACCCACATGGTGATGTGCTAGGCCTAACGAATCCCTTCTCAAGCAACTCATGCACATGCTTCTTGAACTCAGCATTCTCTAAAGCAGACAACCTGTACATCCCAATGTTAGGCAATGGAATACCTTGCTGCAAAACAATATCATGTACTATTTCCTTTTTGGGTGGCAAACCTTTAGGTTCCTGAAACAGGACATCATACTCTGAAACAATTTTTTCTATATCAGCTTACTGCTGAGAATTACAGCCCTCAAATACATTGGTTTTATCAGGTTTATTTTCCTTTACAACCATTAGTAAGAATTGTTTGCATGAATTTATCATTCTTTTCATCTGCCCAGAATTTATGAGTATAATTATTCTTGAGCTTGTGAGCTCTTACAAAATATTCGATTCCATCTTTAACAAGTAGATACTTGTTCTCAGCTCTATAGAAAATAGCCTTTCTATCATACAAGTAAAGGATTCCTAAAACAATCCCACATATATCCAAAGGAATTATGTCTAACTCAACCTCATCTACAAATGCTGGCCCAAAAGAAAATTTGAGATTACACTGTCTAGTCACTTGTAGTTGTGCTTTATCATTCAACCATCCTAATGGGTATGGTTTCTTGTGAGGTGTAGTTACTAATCCCAATTTCTTTACAATTGATTCAGAAATAAAATTTACTTGTGAACCACTATCAAACAAAGTATCAATCTTTTGATGTTTGGAAATAACTCGAATATGAAAAAGCTCATGTCTTTTTCTCTCATGTTCTTCATCAATAATAGTTTGAGCAGAATTACTAGTAGATGCTTCAGAATTCTTACCTTTTATACCTATGGTTGCAATGATTGTTTCCTCTCCTGAGTCTGACCCCAAATCTCTCTGAATAGCTACAGCAGTCTTCTTCTTCTTGCCCTCGGGCTTCTTAAGTCTCAACTCTGGATGCAGAATCCAACAATGCTCATCATCAATGCCCCTCCGTTTTACAGTGAGTGCATGAAGCTTTGCCTTTCTGTGTAGTGTTAGCCTTCCTTGCTTTCCACTTCTGCTTTCTTTTCTCCTTGCTCTTGCTTGTAGTGGGTTGGCATGGTCCCCCAACTTCTGGATTTCCATTCTTTCCTCTAGCTTCTAGATGAGTAGCTTGTACAGATACCTCATCTATACTAGTGGGATTAAACATGAGGATGGTATGCCTCGTGTAGTTGTGTATACCACCAATGTACTTCAAAAGTGTCTCTAGTTAGTCTAATGAGATCCCTAGAATCAACGGTCTCTTTATAAATTCTTGAGTATACCCTTGCACACTTTGCCCTTTCAACTACCAAAGAGTTTTCCAACTCATCATGGCTTGTTGCATGTAGGCCAATGGATAGAATTGCTTCTTAATCACAGAAACAAAGTCACTCCAGACAGAGATAGTCTTACCATGTCTCTTTATGTTAGCTTGGGTTCTGCCTTCCCACCAAACCAAGGCAATGCCTCCTAGGCGTAGGCTTGCCAGCTGAATTTTTCTCTTGTCTGAGCCGATGTTTTGCACTCTGCAATACACATCAATTTGTCTAATCCAATTGTCCAACTTTTCAACATTTATCTCTCCATCATATATACGCAAATCAGATTTAACATCTAGCTTAATCAAAGATGCTTTCTTATTATGCACAGGGCTATTAAGAGGTGTGAGAAAGCTTTCCTCTTTCCGTTTTCCTTTTGAGTGGTCATGAGAATGAGATTCATCTTCTTCTTTATCTTGTTTAGAACCTAAGGTATCTTCATCCTTATGCTTTCTAAAGTCCCTATACATTTCTTCTACCATAGAATTTATAGCTAGGAAACTCTCCATGAATTGAGGGTCTAGCCCCATAGAACCTTCCTCTAACATTGTCTTCTGAGGATAGACTCTCCCAATTTCAGTATTAGTTTCAACCAAATCTCCTTCTCCTAATTTGAGCTTTGATCTAGTGAGCATTCAATAGCTAAACCAACACAAGATTGTCTAACCTTATAGAATTTTGCTCTGATACCACTTGATCTGATAATCAGCCTATGAGTGACATTAGTTAAAGATTTATTGTTTAAAGGTATTACAGACTCATGTGCTAGTGTGTGTGTTTTGTGTTATTGAAGTAATGGATCAATCAGATTTCCAATACAAAAACAATAAAATGGAAAGACAATAGAAAAATACAGTAAGCAAACACAAAGACACAAGAAATTTTAATAAGGAGTTCACCCTATTCTCCAGGGATACATCTCCGGTGCATATTTCAGTGGTGGCCTTGTTTTATTGTGCCTTTAAGCAAAGAATTACAATACAAGGACTCAATGTGAGTTCTCTTGAAGCAGGTTTTTCTTAGCAGGGTGGTTCTTCAATTCCCCAAGCCACTGGTGTACACACACTCTTCTTCTTCCTACTAGCTCTATGACCTTCTGGTCTTCAGTGGAAAGAGCTAAATGTGGTGCTCAATCTAGACAGATTCCTCTATGGGATGGCTTGAATCTCTCAATCTCTCTGGTGCTCGATGCTGCCGCTGGTCAGTTTGGCCCTCTGTCTCTTTCTGCTTTTTCTTTACTACCACCTTCTCTATTTTTTGTCTCTCAATGTTCAGTCCTCCTCTTAGGGTTCACTCTGACTAACTCTCACTTGTATTCTGTCTCTGTTCATGGTTTTTAGCCATTTGTTCCAATGCTTGTTTGGTTCCTTCTCTGCCTCTATCAATTCACCTTCTGCAGCTGTGCTTGGAGTTTCCTGTTTGGCATCATCATGAAAGCTCAGGGAGTGGCCACATGTCCTCCTCTAAACGGCGCCAGCCTGCTTCGTTGGTACGTTTCTTCAGTTACGTCGTGGATGTGTTCTTCCTCCATTATGGCAATCAGACAGATTCCAAATCCTTCTAAAACACAGCTCATTCCTTTGTCGATTCTACTTCCCCCAGTCGGGCTTGATCTCAGCCGTCTGATCTGGGGCCTCTAGACCCAACGCCATATGCATGTCCCACACATTAGACTTGCTCGACTAATAGCGCACGATCAATGGCAGTTTTCTCTCACCTCTCCTAACCATGCATCAATTGATGTATGGAATTGCGCCGCTTTCGTCCAAAACCTCTCACCGTTTGTGGGCACCCCGATCAATACCATTGGTTTTCCAGAGCACGGGTCCCACCTTTGTACGTTAGCACTTTTTACTTTTCCACCCATGGTCCTCTGGTTCCCCCACGCACCTGAGTGCTCGAGCTTTTCCTTCATTATGGCCCTGTTTGCCTAGCAATGTGCGACTAGCGCTAAGCGCTAATCGCACATCAAAAACCTGCTTATTTTCCCGATCTGCCTCCCAGAGGCTACTTTGACCTCCTGCGGAGTCTACATGGGCCTCAGTTAGCGTGCTTTGACCGAGGTCCTCATCATTCCATGCTAGCTACCATTGCCACTGGTTCAAGGCGTTTTTTATCACCGTTTTGGAATTTTTAGAGATTTGTCCTGACCTGATACAGTCATGGTTCTTTGATAGTTCTTGATGGATCCAATTCGGATCACCTACCTTATTTTTAAAAAGATAAATATCACCTTTAAGTGTAGGCGTACTTCCAATGAAGCCATGTGCGTAACAAAATGTTTATTATACTCACACTTAGTTTTAAAAAATATACTTCAAGACATACCAAAGCGTGAGAAACCAATTGCTTCAATTGACATGGTATCAAGAATTTGTGAATGATGAGTAAATAAGGTGGGTTGATGACTGCTGGAAACCAGGATTTAATGGAATCCACATATTTATGTTTCTCCAACTAATGCAAGTCTTCCACGGATTGATAGTCAATCTCCTGGAGGCACAAAGAATCTGGTGAAAGACAAAAGATAAATCCCTCAAGTTCAGGCTCAAATATTTTATTTTTAAATTGATAAGAATGGTTGAGATATATTCTAGGTTTTGAGCTTCAACAACCTTTTGAGAACAAGTTCCAATGAAAGATTGCTCCTCTGGTGGTATTTGAATTATATCTTCCTTGGGTAAATGTTTTGCAGTAATGGGGGAAGTTTCCAAATTCGTTCCCTTTCCCAACATGGAAGATGTGACATTTTGTTCAATAGCAGGAAGAATAGGTGTTTTAAACAGTTGTGCAACCTAATTGTTTAGATTGCAATTTAAGGTATGGTTTAGGCTAGGGTTTCGATTAAGGCTTGGACTAAACTTTAGATTTGGATTAGAGTTAGGCTTTGAACTAGCTTCAGACCTAGGTTTTGGATTAAGACAAGGGATAGGTCTAGGTTATGGATTAGGGTATGGATTAGGGTTTGGGTTACGACTAGGGTATGCACTAGGGTTTGGGTTAGGATATGGATTAAGGCTAGGATAAGGTTGCACATGCAGCTGGGAACATGCAGGATGATGACTTGATGGTGCATTGGAAAGAAATTATGATTGTTGTTGGTGCTCATATGATTGAATTTACATGTGAGATTTCACTAGAGAGAAGGATCCAAACGATTCTTGAGGCCATGGAGATATTTGGCTCTAGGATGAGGGCCAAGGAGAGGGCCACTGCAACCATGAAGTAGGGCATTCAATTGGAGGAGGATAAAAATTTTTCCATGAAACTGCAGGATTATAAACATGTTAAGGAGTCTGCTTAGGATAATAAACATTATTCCAAGTATCAAATGGTGATCGGTTTTGAGTTATACCTGGTAGTCGATTTTATTCCTTACTTGATTTCCTGAGTGCCTTAGTAATCTTGGTAGTTCTGGGCAACATTTTGTTAGATTATCCTCTTCAAAAATTTTGCAAACCTTCAGGCTAGTGAGTGGACACTTTCCAAAGTGTTTCTTTTTGTAGTTGGTGCTAAAGATAAGAAATGGTTTATCATCCTTCTCCTGCTCTTCCTGCAAATCATCCAATTTTGAAATCAAAGATTTAATAATATCATTTTTATGTTCAAGAAAAATATTAAGGCACAGGAAAGAAATAAATTCAAAGAACATAAAATTGCAAGAGAAACTAGGTGAAGGAAAAAAACCAAATGCATCAGGTCACGAAGGTCAATCCCCTAAGCGCCTTCCCTGTAATGACGCCAAAATGTTGGGTGTAGTATAGGGTCTATAAATGTATCAACATTTAATTGTCAAACTGGATAGTTTGTGAACTTCGAGATGTAGCACTGGAAATGCCAGAGAGAGCCCCTAGAAACCTGCAAAACAAATTCTAGTCTATCTTACGCATTAATCTCAACAATAAATGAAATCATGCACTAAAAGAGAATTCAAGATACACCGATCCAAACAATTAAAATCACGTGGGAAATAAAAGGCAATCCTATACTATTTAACAATGCGAAAGGAAATTCTAAGTATGAGCAAACAGAAGGGAAAGCAAAACTGGAAACCAAGTAGTGCTGGCACAATATCAAAAAGACTGTAAATGCTGGAATAAATTCATGAGCAAATAAAAAATCATTCTACCTGCACTAATTCTACTGCATCTACCTCTTTGTAAAATTAACCTGAAAGCATTGGCAATATTTAATGTGTAAATAAACTTATGAAAGAAATGGATTCAATATAGATTCTCTTGCCTTCCTTGTCCCTAGAAATAAATCTTGTAAAACTATCCAAAAGTTTAAAGACATCTACAGTGAAAAATAAACATTATCGTTTTTTAAGCACGATGCAGTTTCCTTTTCATAAATGTCGGCTCTACAAGCATCATGATTTAAAATGACAGATATATATATGTGATCTATGCTTTTGAGTAACATATGGTTTCTTGTAAGCATCTATTGAATAAATGCATTAATACTTTGAAACCATGAACACTCAAGTCAATCTTAGGTTCTAGAATATAAATTAAATGTTTTTGAATCAATTCAATGGTTTCAAGTTGCACATTACAGCTCGTAAAGGTGAAGTGTCAATGCATAAGCTTATCTTGTAAATTCTGAATTTTTGAAGGGATGCAATCCTTGTTCGATATAAGGAAATATTTCGAGTCCAAGAGAAATTTATAATGCAGAAAATCAAATCGATATTACATTCAAAAGGAAAACATTGTTGCCTGATTAAATAACATCAGTTTGAAGGAGGAAAGAGTCTGAAAGTAATTAAATCCTACAATAATAATTTCATACAACAAATAATTATTTAAATAAAATTTAATCTAAAAGATGTAGAGCAGTGTCGAGCTCGTCTGGTGGCCAACCCAACCAGCTCGCACCCTCTATTAGTAACCTAGTTCACATAAGAATTAAAATCATTAGATACAACAAACAAATAAATAGAACATGGCAAGAAATGCTTCAATTAATATTTAAAATCAATCTTTTACATTATGCAAAAACTCTAGCAACCAAGAGAAGTGATCCATTGGTTATAACTGTGTGATGCTACATTGAGACCAACTTCTCCTCCATTCTGCACATTCGTTTCGTGTCTCTGCATGCCTATGCATGTGTATATATTGATCGATCTATGAATTGACTAATTCCCCCCTCTCCAAGCGGTCTCTTCAACTTATATATGGATCGAAATACAAATTAAGGCTTTTAACAACCAATCAAAATACAAGAGGGTTAGATTGTGAATATTAAAAAATTTCGAGGAATAAAATGGACTTTGTAACTAAATATTGAAATAGGAATTATTTTTTGGAACGTCATTCCTCTTTTCCTGGGATGATGCTATGGGTGGACCAACTACTTCCTCGAATTTCCTGTTCAAATGAAATTAATTTCCTCAAAAAACTAGGATCGCCTGAAACATTTTCTAATTCTAAAAATAACAACGATGACTCCGCATTACATGGCACAACAATGCATCATCATGTTGGTTCTAAACCTCTGCCATCACAGCAAGTGATGACAACGGTAAAAATTCCCACATGTTTCTTTCTCACGTGGAAATGCATCATATGAGATAATCTGGCATTCTAGTCAAGCTGGAGTCTAATAACAGATTTGACCCTTCCCTCTTTCATGGCACTACATTGACATGGAGCTTATTCCCCTTATCATGGCATCCATCATGTGTTTGCACTTTATGGGAGCCAAGCATACTTCAGTTGTGACGCATGTTAACATTGTCCCACACTCAATAAATATTTGGTCCTTCGAAGAGCAACGGTCTCCAATAAAACCACCAATGTTGTGTAGTGTCTAAGTCAAGTTACATTTCTTTGTTGTAAATCATTTTCCTAATTTGACGGAGTCTCTGACCGCTTCAAATCAGCTAGCTTTACCAAAGAATGACAAAGTGGAAATGTCCTCTCCCTTTCGAACCATTCCGAGACACATTCCTCACAAAATATATGTTTGTAACATAATAATATGGGAGCATGCATTTTATCCTCATATATTTTGCACAAGTCTCCAAGAGCAAGAACCTCCTCTATAGTAGCATATGACCCATATCGGACTTCTTTGCAGGATAATGTCTTCAATGCTACAAAGAATGATTGCACCTTCTCCATAATTGATGTCAGCTTAAAGGTAAGGTACAACCTTATTCTGAGAGATGAAAATAGGCTAACATATTCTTTGTTCAAGAAGAAGTGATACCAAATAGGTGTAGGAAGCAATACACGATAGAGTGACATAATGTATTCAACCAATGTCAACATCTAGCCCTATTTCTGATACTTACAGCCTCGATTATTCTTATAAAATATTAAAATACCACATTTGAAAACCATTGCATCTTGCCGCACCATTGTATCATTGACCACAATGATGAACAAGGCATGCCAAAAGGGTGGTATTGTTTTTGGAGGCAGCATAACAAGTGGATACAATAGATCATCTCTTCTATACCACCAATAAACTCCAACCACATGTAACACAAAAACCAATATGATGACGATGAGAATTGAAAATGAATGTACTCCAAAAAATCTTTAGAGTGCAGGAAGCCCACTGTAACTGGTGCAGGAATCCCAATTGGTACAAGAATCTGTTGGATGGTACAGGAATCTGTTGCGTGGTGCAGGAATCTGCTACATTGTCCAAGAAGGCAAATTGAGGACCAAAGCCTGTACAAAGGCATGATCGAACCAATTTTAAACCTACAACATACAAACCTTTATTAATAATGTTTTAATCCACATAAAACAAGGGAAGTAATGAATATTCTCGAAAATAATCATTTAGTCAAACAAGAGCATGAGATATTCCGAGTAAGAATACGACAAAATGGAGGCCCAACACAACCCCCTAGTTCTTGTACTAGCATAAACTTGTACCAGTATGCAAGCACCAACTTACAAAAGGCTACAACCTTCACTCGTTCTCTAGCTCCTACTGGAAGGGAGTTCCAACCCCTTGATCTAATGAATAGCTACTACTGGTAGGAAGCTTCAATGTCCTCACTAGAGGCTCCAACCCTCAACATCTTCCTTGGACCATGTTTCATCAAATTTTTAGACTGGATCCACTTGATTCAACACATCATAACATATAGGCCACATTCCATCAAATTTTCATGCTCGACCCATTAACAACACTTAAACTCGATATCAAAAATGAAACTTTAACTCATCACTGCAACACTGTCATTTATCTCTGACACAATTGAATCAATCAATCACTGAAACTCAATCATTAATCTCGGACATAACTGAAACCCAAATCATTAATATCGGAATCAACCCATCATTGAAACTTCTAACACAACTGAATCAATCACTAAAAACCCATTCAATCAACACTTAATAAAAATTAAACCAGTTAACTGGAACAATCAGATCACCATTACCAGTACATAGAATTGAACCTAGAACACTACATAAACAACCAGATCCAACTGCAACCTCAAAAATCATATGTCAGAATGTATACATTACTTCAATGAGGACAACCTATGTGGATATGCTACTTTCTATAACTCAACCTATGTATACCTCTAAATATACTGAATCATACAACTTTTGAACCAAAACCATAACTGCTTCTAATCAAAAAGTAATATTAACATTATTCATAACCTCATTCAGCTTCATCATTCAATCAAATCTACTTCAGACATGCTCATTTAACCTAGATCAATCAATATCATGACATCATTGATAAACAATAGAGAAGTAGTAGCATTGATCAGATTGATTAGTCATTTATGAAAGAAACCCTTCTTACTCAATCAAACAGCTAGCCAGACTCAATCTCGTTATACGATTAGTTTAACTTCAGATCTAATGAAGACATCATTAACAAAAAATAGTAAAACAACAACACTGATAAGATAGCTCAGTCATCTCTGAACAACAAGCCCTTACTCTGTATATGCTACATGGAAGTGCCAAATCCGCATGTCTACTTGCCTTCAACAAGGCGAACCTGCATATAGATCTACAAATAATGACTTATAACTTCGTAGCTTTTCAAGACTTAAGATATACCCATATCATAGCATTTAAAAGATAAAACATGTGTTAGCACTTAGATCTAGCCTATCCATTATCAGATCATATAATGATAAGTCATTTCGGGTCTCATGATCCTGATCCAACATTGTATCCAAGGGTGCATGAGATGTTTCAGATCTATATCATAATCATACCCCTTGCAACAAAAAATATACTTCAGATAGAAGTATTGTTACATAAGATTTTGTCACTGTCCCTGCACTCCCCGTTCCTTGATCCTTGAGGACCTCTATAGGGAATCCTTCATGCTTTTCCATCATGAAGAAATTCCCATTATGTCCTTCTTCATGAGCAAAACATCTCCCCTTTGCATCATTTTCCCAAAATCTTCTATTTTTCCCAGTTTACAAGACTGGCACTAATGACCCATGTCCTCCCCACACTGATATGCAGGGATTAAAACTGTCCCTCACGCCAACTGGAGTGACTAAGCTTTTCTCTAGTCACGTCGATCCTCTTTTGCAAAGTTTTTTAAATTTGGAGCTAAAGCTTCCAGCTCTAGAAGCTTCGTAATGAAAGTCTAGTGAATGGTTAAGCTGGATGGAGCCGAGGAGGTTAGATTGGGCTCCTTTCCCCTATTAGGATGGAACTACCTCAAGAGACAAGACCTTCTCCCATGAGAAGAGGAACCATCTCTCATCCATTCAAGCTATATAAACCTCCACTTTTCCCAAGCACAAGCTACTGTGTGTGTGCTAGTGCTAATTAGGTTCTGTTTGGAGTAATCAACAAGTTATGCATAATTTGTAGCTCTCTAGTTTGTGTTCAAGGGAGAATTGTGAGTTGGTTTGGTGTGAAGCCTAAAGGGAAGAGCCTTGAAACTATCATTGTTGGGGCCTTCCATGGAATGCTAGCAAAAGTGTGTGGGAACCCAGATTTGTCAGAGGAGAAAAACAATGTCAAGATGTTGGTTATAATCTCTTCTTGATTTAATAAATATGCAACTATCAATTGATTTCCTACATAAGATTTCATTTCACGTGTTTATGGCTTAATGTTTCTTGACTTAAGTAGGTTGAGTACAATTTGTTTGTGATCACGGTTGATGTCTGTTGTTGTCTACTTGTTTCAAGTGTTCACAAGAAGAATAGAAGAGAGCTAGAGAAAGGAAGCAAGGTCATCATCAAATGGATAGCGTACTAAGAGGTAGATCCTCTTAATTGGTTCTAACCTAAGGAAATCTTCCATAAAATTTCTTGATTGTGGCTAGACCCACTCTTGGGCTAGAGGAATTTTTTGTGTCCGCACTTAGAATTTAACCTACATCGCAAATTGGTGACTTCACTGGGGAGCCAATCCTTATGTTTGATTGATGGTCATTTTATGGTTTTGTGTGAACTTTTCTAGTATCACCATTTCCCTCTAGTGTTTTCTACTTTTCCTGGTTTACTGCTCTAAGTCTAACATTTACAGTAGCAAGTCTAGTTTTTACTTGAAGAAAATTTCACTTTTTCTTTTGAATCCTTAGCCAGTGCGGTTTTTTCTAAAATAGTCATGCCGATCAGATCAAGTTTCACCAAAACAGTTGCACCGACCCCCCTCTGGCACTTGTTGCCAGTTAGGCAGTCACGCTAATGTATATAGGTGGAGATTAGGGTTTACCCCAAATCTCAACCAGTGTGTCTTGCTCTCCTAATTTCTACCTCCTAGCTCGTTTTCCCTGTGTTCTCCCTGACTGGAAAGCTTCATTAGCTTAGTTTGTGTGCTTGTTTAATATAGCCCACCCTTTGATGTGTTAAGTCTAGCCCTGTGTGAAGTTATTTTTTATTTTTTCTTTGGATCCTCCGATCAATGCTACTTATAGCTTTGCCAGTTGTGTCGATCAGCCCATCAGTGCTAGTTGTAGTCTGGCCAGTCATGCGGTCATGCCGATTGGCGCTAGTTGTCAGTTAGGCAGTCATGTCGGTCTCTAAATTAAGAAAAAAATAGAATTTCTCCCATTCTAGTTCCAGTGTGTCTTGACCCTCAAACTCTCTTCTTTCGCCCAAGAGTGACTAGAATGCTTTGTTTACTAGTTTTGATTGATTGATTGGTTTGAAGTTTCATTACTTGATGTTTTTGAGTTTTTGGATGATTTCTATGACCCTAGGGAATCTAGGTTGATTAATGTTCATTTGTTTGTTTACTCATTATGTCAAGTTTCTTATTTTCTACTTAATTTAATCCATCTTTCAGTCGCAACATCTTCATTGCTTCATTTTCAATCAAATGAGTGAAAGAGTCTCATTTTTTCTCTTATTTTGAGTGTCTCTTTTCTCATTCCAAGCATAGATTACATTACTTGGTTTATCGATTGAAGCATTTATGTGTTTAGTTTGTTTGATTCAGGGAAGAAGTTTCTTTTAGTTTCATTTATCATGCTTTGGACTTGATCGATGCTTGTTTGTTCAGAAATGTGAAAACTTTCATTCACGTGATTTATGTGGAAGATTCATTTTGCATTTTATGAAAAGAAGAACTTCATTCTAGTTTACTTAAGAAAAAATATTGCATTAGTAGCATCATTAAGAAGGTAAAATTGCATCATCATAAGCATTGGAAATGAAATGAAACTTCTTTGTTGTTATAGGAAGATCCACTACATTTAGGAGATTTATTAGAGAAATATTCCATTCTTTGATTGTTGAATTGATTTTGTGTTCCCTATCTCTCAATTAGTGTTAACCTTCATCGCAGACAAAGATCTCTTTTCTCATATAGCTGCATGTAGGAGTTTTGTTACACGACAGTGGTAGGGCCTTCTAATTGAAACCTAATTCAAGACCAACCGTTAAAATTTATCGAATTAACCTAAGGAAGCATTGAAACTTAACACTTACATTTAGAGGTCTAGAATAGAGACGTGTTCCGACGTCTTAAAACACAACAGTTGTCATTCACTTCGGCACTAGATAGCACTAGTACGGATTTGTGCTCCCCCTATCATCATGTATATAAAGGGAGACCCCTCTAGGTCTGCAATCCTTTATCCATAAGAAGCTGAGTCTACCACCTTCTAAATGTGATACACCGAACATAGCATTCGAGGAGATTTCTTGCCTGTACTTCTCGATTCACTGGGAGGTATTCTGAAACTCACGATTACCTAGTAATACTTTTTCCTAGATTATCCCGGGAAATCATTTTGGTCTCTTTGACTCTTTAAATTTAAAATATCATCGAGCACTTTTCCTTTCGAGCTCGTTAACTTTGAAAGAGACTAGAGTCAACCTTTTCCCTTTTCTCGACTCTTAAAACATGAAAAGGCAAAGCTTTGTTTCAGTGTTCTAAAATTAACTTCCCACGAAATATTTCTAGATAAAGTTATATTCATTAGTAATTCTTTAGGGTCGATTCCAATGGAAACATTTCTAGAATCTACCAGTCAAGGATTACCCTTAGAAGGGAATCCTGGTTCTTTTCCTTCCTTTGGAAACGTTGGTGCTCCTTATTTGGCGACATTGTCCCTTCCTGGGTTAACCATTGGTTTACCTATCTAGTTATTTTTTACCTCGGTGGTATCGAGTGTCCCAACTCCTATCCAAACATCTCCTTCATTTGAATCATGTCACGATGATTCTAAGGTTGACCCCTCACCTTCTTCCCCCATTTCTTCACCCTCCTCTTCTACCTTGCTTGGTGAAAGTTTCAAATCTAGTAACCAAGAGGCTAAGAATAAGAAGAAGAAGATGAAGAAGAAGAAGTCAGATAAGTGAGAGGCCAACCATGCAGCTATTTCTTTAAATTCACTTATTGTCAACAAACCTTCTGATCCTCCATGGAAGGTCATATTCCCTTGCAAGTTGTGTAAGGGTGACCATCTCCTTTGAGACTGTCCTGGCATTCCTAGAGTCTTAGAGGTATGGTCTCAAAATGTGGATCGACCATCAACATCGACCTCTAGGGATCATGTTGACGTTGCACCCTCGGTTAGCGATGGTAAGAAGAAAGGGAAGATTAGATTCCCTTGTAGCTTATGTCATGAAGAACATCTTCTTCACCTTTGTCCTCTTATGGATAAAGGTTCGAAAGTTTTGGAAAACCTTACAACTCCTCAACCCCAACTTCTTGTTGGTTATTAGAGGCTTTCTTCTAACCCTCTCCTCGTTTGTAAGGAGATTGACTTGGATTCATCTCTTTCCAATCCTACTCTTCCTAAGAATGACTCTATTTCATATGTTCCTAACCAACCATTGGTTGAAAAGAGTGTTGACTTGGCTTCGCCTTCAGTTGTTCACTCTGTTCCTGAAGAGAGTAGTGGTGATCATACTTCTCAATTTCTTCTTGTCTCCTCGGAATCTCATGAATCAAAGAGTGACCCTCCCATCCCAGTGGTTCAGGAGCGTCCCTCTCCATTTCTTATAGAGCATGGGGGCAATCATATGATACCCCCACCAGGTATTTATGTCATTTCTTTCGATTGGAGTCACTTGACTACTTTCTGCCTTCCATCTTATGTGCTTTTCTAAATCACAGTACAACCCTTAGGGATCCTTCTGAAGTTCCCTATTACTTGGGGAGGAAAGTGTAACAGCTCCAAGTAAAACTAAAATTAATTTCTTAATGGAAAACAAATATTTACAACTGAACTTACCTCTATTACCTGTACTTACAGTCTGCCAAGTGATCACAAGATTTTGGGGATGACTCTCCTCCCAACCGTAGGCTCAATTGTGCAGTGTTCTGCTACAACTGGCCACCCCCGAGCCCTCAATCAATGACCACTGCCAGTGCTCCTAAGTCTTAGTATACCATTCTCCCAAGAGAATGAAAGATAGAATCTCGGAATGATGGAATGCAAGAATGCCTCTCATCTTCCTCACCATCTATTAAATAGAACAACATTGGATGGGGAACCACATGCACACACTCCATGTGTCTACATGCAACTTAATTTTTAACCTTTTTGATTTATTTCTTTACTTTTCTTTTGATTTTTAGCTTTACTGATTCTTTTTATTGCTTTCTTTGTTTTATTACTATTTATTCTTATTTAGAGCTTTAGTGTAGTTATTACTATTTTTATTATT
>APFE030124490.1:156708-177241 GCA_000404065.3 Pinus taeda
AGAAGATATCTTAGGTTACTTCTGATAGAAATTTCAGACATTTCTTTTCTATAATTTTGGACATATGATATGAGGAAGATAATATTTCTTAATGATATTAAAACATGCTTTAAATAGGTCAAATTGGCATTTTTGCTATAACTTTATTTTTGAGATGTTTTAGATTGTGATATTTGGATGAGACAGAGAGGAGATCTCTATGTACCTATGGTAGAAATTTCCAAATCAAATTTGTAAAATTGGATATGTGGAAGGTTGTACAAATTCATTCTTTGAAAGAATGCAAAAGAAATAGGTATTGGGAGAAGTAGAACTAATGAATGAAGAAGCAACAGGTTGACCTCCTGAAGGAAAAAGTAACTAACAGACCTAATGAATGTAGAAGCAACAAGTAGACTTGGTGAATGCATAATTAGCTAACATACATTGTGAAGTAAGAAGAACCATTGAAGTAGTTTGGTTCCTACAAATATTAGTTGTAGTGGGAATTCATGTCTTCCATAATTTGGTGCCTAGAAATATTGTAGTAGTGGGAATTGGTATCTCTTGTAGGTGGTGCCTACAAATCTTGCAATGGTGGGTATTGGTATCTCCTATAGGTTGGTTCCTATAAAAAAACAAAGGGGATTGGTGTCTCTTATAGGTTAGTCCCTACAAATAAACATGAGATAATGACGTCTCATGTAGGTTGGTGCATACAAATTGATGTAATAGTAGGTTGGTTCTTACAATATATTTCATATATAGAAGTTTTTTGGTTTTCTCTTGAAATATTTTCAACATATATACTATTCTACTTGTTTAGATTTTGAGATCGATGTTTTAATATGTTTAAATGTTTAAATAAGTAAAAATTATCATTATGTTGATTCATCCCCCTCTTAGTATAATTGTGAATCCAACAATTACATCACTGTCCCCCCCATTCCCCCATATTTCTTTCTATCTCTCTCTTACTTCCCCATCCCTCTCTCCATGTTCCCCCATGTATGTATCCATCCTAATTCTCTCTCTCTCTCTCTCTCTCTCTCTCTCTCTCTCTCTCTCTCCATATGTCTCCATATTAGTATATATCTCTCCCTTTCCCTGTTTCCTAATCTCTCTTTATTTGTCTTTATGTATCTATTCCTTCCCCCATATATCCCCCCTTCTTTGTATGTCTCACTCATATATCCCTATTTATTCTCTCCCCTTGTATTTCTCCACCTCTCTCTCTCTCTCTCTCTCTCTCTCTCTCTCTCTCTCTCAATATGTCTCCATATTAGTATATATCTCTCCCTTTCCCTATTTCCTAATCTCTCTTTGTTTGTCTTTATGTATCTATTTCTTACCCATATATCCCCCCATCTTTTCGTGTCTCATTCATATATCCCTATTTTCTCTCTCCCTTTGTATTTCTCCACTTATATTTATCTCTCTCTCTCTCTCTCTACAAATACATCCCTTTATCTCTCCCTATCTCTCCTTCCATCCCTCCACCCTCTCCCTTGTCTCTTTGTCTCCCTCCCCTCTCTCCCTCCCTCTACATCTCGCACTATCAATTTCTCCCTTCCTCCCCTACATCTCCCCCATATATCCCTCTCTCTCTTTTCTTCCCTAATCCTCCACTCTTTGTCTCTCACTCTCTCTCTTTCTCCCCCTAACTCTCCCCACTCTCTCTATCTCTCCATATGCCTCTCTCTCTATCTCTCTATGTTTGTCTCTTATATCCCTTTCTCTCTCTCCCTCCTTTCCCTCATCTATATCCTTCTCCCCCCCCCTCCCCATCTCTCTCATCTATCCCTCTCTATATGTGTGTGTGTGTTTGTGTGTCTCCCTCGTACATCCATATCTCTCTCCCCCTAACTTTCCACCTTTCCCTCAATCTGTCTCTCTTTCTAAACTGCCTTCCCTCTTTTTCCCTCTATATCCATCCCTCTCTCTCCTCCCTGCATGTTTCCCTCCTAGATCCCTCTCCCTTTCCCCCTCCTCTCCTCTCTCGCTCTCTCTCTCTCTCTCTAACACAATCTATCTAACCCCATCCTTTTTTCCTTCTATCTCCATTTCCCTATCCTATATCTCCCTCCCTCCCTCTTCCCTATCCCTAATTTTCTCTCTCTCATTATCCTTGTATATCTCAATGTCCCCATTATCTCTATCTCTCCTCCCCATTATCTCTATCTCTCCTCCCTCCATGTATCCATTTTCTCTATCCTCATTTCCTTCTCCCTTTACTCTCTCTATCTCTCTAACCCCCACCCCCCCATCTCTTTCTCTCCTTAGTCCACCCCTCCATATATCTCTTCCTTCTGACATGAGAGTGGGATATGTTGGGCGCGGGATCCCCTAAGGGAAGTTTTGGGGCTTAAAGCTAAGGATTTTGACTAAATCCGATGTAAAGACTCTACGTTTTATGGGTGCGGAGTGAAAACTTGTAAGATTCATAGGGTTGTCCGCCCTCATTTTTGTAAATGTAGTGTTGGCTTTAGAGATCTAGCCATGGTCTATGAACCATGGGATTGTATAAATAGAGTGAGGCTCTAAGCTGTAAATGAGGGGATCAATTGATGAAGGAAGGATGAAGAATTGAGTCATATATAAGTATAGAATCGATTCATTGGGTCATAGAGTAGGAGAAGGCTCTATAGTTGAGTGCACAGAGGCCTAGTAGTCTGCAACTGAGTGTCCGGACCCCTGCAGCTAAGTGCGTAGGGTGAGTCGATTCTGTAACCTTTGAGAAGTAATAAAGAGAAGTTTTATAACATTTTTGTGTATCTTTTTCCTGTTTTGTGCATTGAATATATCATATATAAATTTCATTTCTATTATTTATATGATGTGCGAACTTATATGAATGTGTTGATAAAGTGAATATAAGATAAAGTATCTATTTATGTGAAGATAACGAATTGTTATAGGAAGATAAGTGAGATACACGGTGTAACTTAGGGAATTAGTGTAGATCGCTTCTTTAGCAGCGTGAAAGCACCTCAACCGCTAGTTAGGGCTGCACGAAGGCGATTATAACAGATCGTGAAGGCCTCATAGGTCAGGATAGTGTGCAAGTGACCTGTGTGAAGGTATTCACAGTTGGACTAAACCGACCCCTCAGACATCTCAAGAGTGCAGAAACTTGGCTCCAACATCCCCTCATACTGCTTTGGGTGAGACCTCAGTCTGCGCTCCATGGGATGTTGCCGAAAGGGCCAGTAGTAAAGGGATTTGTTTGGCTAATTAACTCCGAACATGGGTCAGGCCCATCAAGCCAGCAAATGGTTCCATTTCCAGGACTAGAATTTGCATAGAGATGTCTGATGTTGTATCATTGGAATCCAAATAAGAAGGAAATTGAAGGTTGGTTGGACAGGAGGATTCACGAGTTCATGATGCAAGAAGACAGGAATCCACGACTGAAAAAAGAAGAGTGGCTAGATTGCTACATGTACATAGAGATTCATGAAATATTCTTCACATCTTTCCCTACTGAGCTATATGAGTTGATCGCGAAGCTAGCAGATAGACAAGGAAGGTGGAAACTTGACAATCCTATTGTGTGGACCCCAGAGTTGGTGTGTAGATTGGAAGCATGAGAGGATAATATCATGTGCGTTTTTTATCACTGGCTCGATTGAATTATAGGAGGATTCATTACTGAGTTCGTGGTAGATACTTCAGTCCGCTATAGTGAGGCGGAGCGACACTTTCTCAAAGAACCGCGAGGTAAGTACATAAAGTCTCTGAATACTTGGATTAAAATGCTATTGTGTGAAAAGAGGGTCATGCAATTACCTTGATGTCCAAAGCTATGCGAAGTGCAAAAACCTACAAAAACGACGGAAGTAAGGGACCAGAGAATAACCCTTTGATTTCACCTCTACGAGGGGACGAGGAAGAGCTCGTGAAGGTCTCTCCACGAAGTGCGATCTATTTGATAAGGTAAGGGATTCCACACATACCACCCCCAGCCACACCGCCACCAGCTTCACCGCCTTCACATCCATCTTCACTCGTAGCCACACTGCCAACACCGCGAGTCAATATGGCAAGTGTGATAAATTCCCTGTGTTCAAGGGCATAGGAAATGAAGATCCGAGCCAGTTTTGGTACGTGATAAGAGCCGTATGGGAAGCGCAAGGAGTTACAAATGATAATATCAGGAAGGCAACAATGGTTAGCACCCTGCAGGACTGTGTGCTGACCTGGTATATTAAGCATTCTGATGACAATCCAAATGCAGGAATCGCAGATATCCAAGTAACACTAAACAGAGAATTTAACAAACCGAAGTCAGAAGTGCATTCAATCATTGGTTCAAAGAGATCACAATGCTACCAAGCAAGACTCCTTGGGAGTTAGATCAGAGGTTGAAGTGCAAAATTCATGAAGCTAATATGACTTTGACGGATGGACAACACCGCAAATGGTTTGTAACATTGCTAACGTCGCACTTGAGGAATGTGTTGTCGTAACAAAGGTTAATGACTCAGACAGAGGCCTTGGAGATCACGATGAGGCGACATGAGACCCCAATGTAAGATCCTAACTTCGGAGTATAACAGATCCACGTGTAGTTGAAAAACTTACTCCTTGAGATGCAAAGTTTGAAACAGGACACGACATCTTGACCAGAAGTGTAAGAAGAGGTGTGGTGTGTAAAATGCAAGGGTCAGGGTCATGATAAGGACCACTACCTTGTGTTCTCAAATTACCTCATGGGAGGAGGACCAATGCCTTTAAGGCTAGAAGCACAAGCAGGACCTAGCACAACACCTATTTTGTGGTGCACGATTTGTCAAATAGGGGGGAAGCATGCTACAGACAACTTCCATTTGTTACATAAATACACGTAAAATTCACAACAATTGTTCTGTAATTTTTGTAGTTTGGTTGGACACGTTGAGCGCACTTGTAGAAGCTATCACTTGATGATGGATAGAACTCCAACCTATAGAGTTCAGGTTGAAATGTGACCCCTAGAGTAGAACGCAGGAGTGGCGCGAACTAGATTTCAGGGGTGTGGACGAGGCCGAGGTGGAGGAGGACTTGGAAGAGGTCACAGACAACTGATATGCTACAATTGTGGAGGGCCGGGACATTATGCCCGTGATTATAAACCCAACGCATCCATCATGCCTGTACTGTACCTTTTTTTATCATGAGACGGAGGATTATCCTACGCAGATAGCTAGGATACGTAACAAGGGAGCGCTACCTCCTCCCCTGACTCAAAACCTGTGGATGATGAGGTCTGAGCCACGCAAGGAAGATCCAAATGTGAACATTGTGCTCCGAAGTGGAATTGCGACGGGACATAATAAAGGAAAACAATCTGAAGATAGTACTTGGGTTCGCAAGGCTCTGACAAAAGAAGCAGAGTTTGATTTGAAGCATGCTAAGGAAACCTTCATGGAAGCTAAGAAGAGCTTCGCTAATGCCTCCACTTCAGAAAGAAAAGATATACCAAAGCCAGAAATGGACCCATCTATGCTTACGACATTCTTGGAAACATGCATGAAGCTACCACGTGACAGTAAGTCTGTAAAAGGATTGCAGGAACTCATTAATAGATGTGTTGGGACCGCGCCAGGAGAACCGCGTGTAGTCTGGAAGATTGGAAAGCATAAGACAAGGATGGGAAGAGAAATGAGGTTAGCCACGTAGATTGGAGAAAATGAGATTGAACATTTTGCTTAAGCAAACATGGGAGAGCATGGGGAGGCCTACGCTACAATGGTCTCCTATTTAGCTACAAATGGGGAACCAAAAGAAGATAATACCTATGGGAAGATTGCAGGGAATCACTGTGGATATTGAGGGAGTGAGCGTGCTAGTAAAATTTAAAGTGATAGAGATTTTTGATGACAACAATCACTACCCTGCGATCTCAGGAATTGATTGGGCCACTGACATGAATGGGGTGATTAATCTGAAGAAGTGCAAGATGATTTTTGAAAATAAGTCACTACACGTAGTTATACCTTTGGACTCTACTGAAGGATCGTGCTATACAGAGCCGGTGCATGATTATGAAAGTGATGATGATTTGGTCTGCATCTGCAAAATAATCGCGCGAGACTAAGACTAGGTAAATCCCACCACGGATAGATGACTTTCATGGGAGCGCGAAAGCTCCTGCACTTCAGATTTGGATGAGGAGATAGAGTGATGGCAGAACCGGTTACACGAGGTAACCACACTTAATTATAACATGATGACAAGGTCACCACATTGTGTATCGGTAGAAGTAAGAGATTTGCCAATGGATGATGGATTAGGTGAGGTAGATGCTTTCTTGGACAGATTTGAAAGGGAGGTGCCAGAGAAGCAATGTTTCCAATCCTTGAACTGGGTATTGTGCGCTACACCCGCGAGGTGGTAGGGTATGCACAAGGAAGCTTTGAAGACTAGCACACATGTAGAAAAATGTTGCACTCACAGTTTGAGAAACCTATACTGCAAATGGCAGATAAATACAATGGATGGGATGGTCTGCATGTTTCACTGAAAATTGTCACCTTGACATTCTGCTATCTGTGTGAGTTCATTACCGCTCATACTTTTCTCCTCTCCAAGTCTAAAACATCAGTTCCTCATATCAATTCTTGAAAATAAGAGAAAAGCTCTCAAATTTTTTTAAAACTCTGGTTCTGCACTTTGTCTTTGTCTTACCTACAATCCCACACCTAATGGTCATGTCTCCGGTGCACCTGACCACACTGTCTCTGTGTTAAAGGTGTGGACCCTTGTAAAAGTTAAAAAGACGTGAGTATATTCTGAAAAAACTCACTTTCAATTATTTCTAGAAGCTTCTGGAAGGAATCTTGAGGTGGCAAGTTTGCTCTTTTAAGGTTCATGTATCCCATACCTTAAGGAGCTAACCCCTTGATGTGAGGAGCTTATTCCTTTGAAAGAGGATTCTATCCCTTCATAGGTGGACCTATAACCTCCTTCTCTGCACTATAAAAAGAAGCATTGAGCTGGTTAACTGGTTAGAGTGAGAAGCTTACTATATTTTAAGGGAAAATGCTATTGGAACTTAGTCTTCTTTAGTTGAATTTTTATGAGGAGAGGTTACATACCTCTATGAATCTCACTTCGAAGAGTGCAAGACTTGTCAAAGTAATGGAAATTCCTGTTTCGGACCCCAGGAAGAACTTGTTCAACATCAAAGCTAAAACGGTTGTAAGATTCTTCTACTATTCAAAGTTAATACAAATATATTTGTTTTTCTCAATAAGCTGTTAATTCATGGCTTATTTTATGGATTCCTTGATCACCATAATAGGCATGATTTATAATATTTGCTACACAGGTGCTATTTAATGTTTGCTTGTTTGTGATTACAGGTCTTCAAAGATAACTCTTTCGAATGACTAGAGGATGACTACTACGAACAAGCATTGGATCTAAGGTAGGATCTTAACACCTTTGTAGTATTTATTTATAAATCGCATATGTCTAGAGAAAGATAGATTTGTTTGTCTGTTTGTTGCTAGACTATCTTTTGATACTAGGGAGATCGGTCTTGTCCACAAGATCGATTTATCTGGCCAACAAATTGGCGACTCCGCTGGGAAAGGTATTTAATTTTTGGTTTTCCTTTGTTTTGACTTGAGAAAAATATTTTTCTGGTTTTTCATTGATATATACTGGCCTTGGTAGTTTTCAAAAATCTCAAAGTATTTTTGTTTTTTTTTTAAGTTTTCTGGGGACCGCACTTTGTCTTCACAGACAGAGTGGACATATCCACATTTTCCTTGAGTAAACAGTGCGGGATCACACCTGTTGCTTCTGGAGCTTGCAGACCCTGTAAAAATTATTGAAAAACTTAAGATATCTTCTTCCAGTTAAGTTTAGGTTTGGTTTAGGATTCTTAGTGTCTGCCTAGATCTGTATTTTTCCTGTCAAAAATCTTTTGTGAGTGAGTTCCAATAGTATTTTTCTTTTGAATGATTTTCTAGAAGTGTTGCATGCTTCAAGTGGTTTTCACTGTCTCTGTAGTGACTCAAAGATCAGAAGCTTAAGAAACCTTAGATCACCCTAGTGTCTTCTTGTTGATGAGTCTGAATTGGTTGTGAAACCTACCCTTTGTAACAAATAGATTTAGTTTTCTCGTTGCAAATCTTTGAACAAACTTTGTTATAAGTTCTGAATTTCATTTTTACAAAACAAAACATATCTGGATGTTTTTTTATTGGTTTGTTATTCTATGCAAATGAATCCTTAGTTTACTAAAAAAACTAAGTAAAATGTCCTAAAAAAAGAATTGAATCTTTTATTTAATTAGATTTTTAAAGTTTTTAGATCTCAAAATTAGTTTTTGTAGTTTTGAGTGTTTTTCTAGAACTTGTAGATTGCCTTTGAAGAAATTTTTTTTTTGTAGTTTCGAGTTTTGAAAAGTGAAATGGATTTATTGTGAGCATTAATTATTTGTCTTGTTTTTAGTTCTTATTAAAAAACAAAAAGATTTTCTTTCCATTTCCATGTTGAAAGAAAGAATTGTTTCTTAAAGAATTGCATTCTCGAACTCTTTCTTTTAGCTAGAATTTCATTGAAAGAAAAACGAATTGCTTATCATTTTAGGTGCATTTTTAGTGTGTTTTAAGTCAAGTATTCACACCATCAAAGTTTCATTTCCATGCCTATTGACTTAAAGAACAACTCATAAAAGCAACGCTTAATTAAAATTGATCTAGTAATCTTTTCTATTTCTAGGGCTCTTATCACCAATATAGCTTAGGCTAGTATCTTGGAGTAGGGAGTAATTAACTCTCCAAGATAGTTAAAACAAACAAGTAGATACACCTTACAGTAGAAAATAAATCCAATTGTAATTGATACATTATGGGAAGCTTCTCTTAAAGGAGTGAATCACGAGATCATGTCCCAACCTTTGAGACAATCAATTTTGTTTCATTGGGAAAGATAGAAGATCTGCGTGTATTATAAATGGTAAACCTTGGATTAACCATTGTCGAGGAGCATGGGGTCACTTGTTGGTAAACCTTAGATTGACCATGTTGAGGAGCATTCAAGGGGATTGAGCTTTGATACTCTCCCCTTGTGCATAGAATCGGATCGTAGACTGGTCCCCCAGTTGTATTTTTTGTTGTTGGTAACCTTAGTGTCCATAAACTTAAGATTATTTCCTAAGGTGATGGTGAACGAAAGATCTCACTGTACCTGGAGCAAACATTGACTAGACTCACTTGGATTCTCTAGGGGGTTCTCTTCACTCGAGATGGTTTTGTGAAGAAACTTCTGCCAGTCTATTTCATTAAGCAGGTTGTCGGGGTAACTATTCCAACTGCCTTTTCTGTGTTAAACTTCTACTAAGTTGGATTTCATCACCAAATAGTGTTTTTAGTACGGGAAGTTACTGTTTGTGTGTGGTTTGAACTCTTAGATTTTTTAGGCATGTGATTCGGCTGTTTTTTTCTTTAGAGACTTTAGGTGTTTTTCTTGGAAATTTCCTTTGTATGCATGTGGTTAATGAATATTTAATCATGGTCGAATTACCGAGAAAATCTCATAGACTTCAGGGGAAACCTCCTGAGTATACACCAAGCCAACTTGAAGGGCTGCGAGCTCTCGTATCACCTAGTGACAATAGAGTTGGATCACCAGAAGCCGGAGAGTCATCTCTAACTGTTCATCCTGATTATCAAATACAAACAAAAGAGTATATTCAAGAGCCAATTTCATTTTCCAAAATTACTGGTAGTATTTCTCCTTCTAGTGAATTAGTTGAAGAACCTGAAATTTCTGAGCCTGACACTGAACGTGTTATTTTGGAACCATCTTCAGGATTTTTTACTCCAACTTCTAGTGATCCTGGTTCACCTAGGTTGGCCTCATTTCTATTGAAGAACTTGTTAGTCCAGACGAAGACGTAACTCTTCCAAAAAACCATTAGACTTTAAATCGTAGGGAACGTGAATTAATATTTTACAGTCCTTTTAGGAGTGACGCTTGGTATTTGTCATTGACAACTTTTTTAGAAAACCCGGGTCTTAGTTTTTCACCACCCCGAATTCCTTTTCATCGTACACCAAGAGGTTATTATCCTTCATCGATCATGTCAAGACAGTCATCTATGTTTTCCCAATCACCGGAAACATTTTTATATGGTGATCCTTCTGTTCCTTCGGGATACCAATCACTCACTGGTACTTTTTCAGGAGCAACTCCTCGACCGACTGAACATGAGTTATCATCTGGTAGTAATGGAACTCAAATGTTGAACGTAGAACAAATCATTATGATGTCTGGTAGTATTCCAAATCCTCAACCTCAAGGTAGTCAGTTACTGCTTGGGGGGCAACCACAAGGTAGTCAGTTACCGCCTGGGGGGCAACCTCAAGGTAGTTAGTTACCGCCTGGGGGGAAACCTCAAGGTAGTCAGTTACTGCCTGGGGTTTAACCCCAAGGTAGTTAGTTTCCACCTAGAGGGCTACCTCAAGATTTTCAACCTTTAGGACAGTATATACTCCAAGGTCAACCCTAGACTCAGTATATTCCTCAAGATGCTTATCAACCCCAGATTCAGTACGTGCCTCAGGGTTATCAACCTCATGGTCAATACCTAACTCAAGTTTTCCAACTGCTTTCTGGTTAATCATTTTTACAAGCAGCTGGAAATGTACCGCTTAATTTTCCGCCCTATGTTCAACCAGGTTATGGTCCTCCATATGCACAACCTTTTATGGGCCCATACCCTGGAATGAACATGGTGTGGAATCCAACTCAAACTCAACAGACTATGCAACCTAATGTGAAGTTATCTAATCAACCTGGACAACCTTTGGTTTCTGGTCCAACCCAGCAACCTGTCCAACCTACTATTCAAACCCCTGCACCTGGCTTAGTTTAGTAGTCTGGGCCTAGCACACCTCAGACTCCACCTCAAAATGCTACAACTACTGCAACTTTTGTTCAACCTACCACACCTATTTCTGGAGTATCTATAGCTCTGGTTTTTGCTATCCCTACATCAGTGCAAGTACATAAAGTCTTTGTGCCATAGTTAGGACCTACAGTTCAGACTTCGATCTAGATGCCTACAGGACAGGCTGGTACAAGTACAATTGCCACCAATCAACCGTAATTCACCTATCAACCATACTAGGGACAGTATCAATTCGGTCCTACTATACAAAACCCAGTTTATCAGTATCAACCATATCCTAGTATCAACAGCCTCAAAAACCTCAGTTTGGTCTAGTTAATCTTGGTTTCCCAGGAGGTTATAACATTCCTAATGAAAATCCAATTCTAGGTTATCCTGGATATCCTCCTCCTAGAGATGGTCTCATTACTCAAGGTTTTCACGACCCTAACTGTCAATTACCATTTATTGCAACCTTGGATTTACCTGATTTGTCGCGCCTTATGAATGATCTAATTTACCATCTTCCGTATTGGCCGCCAATGCCTAGTAAGTTGCCCAGTGATATCATGAAATTCGAGGGTAATTTAGGAGAGGATCCATAAAATCACATTATGATTTACCACCTCTGGTGTGCATCTAATTCAATCATTGATGATTTAATTCAATTGCGTCTTTTTCAATGAACTCTTATTGGTCTTGCCGCCAAATGGTACATTGAGTTACCACAAGGTTCTTTTTATAATTTCAATCAGTTAGCCACTGCTTTCTTAACTCCTTTTCAGTTTCCTGTCAGATACGACAATGGCACGAAACTGTTAAATTCACTAAAACAATCCACGTCCACATATATTTCTGATCATATTCATGAATGGTGACGTAGAAGGTGTTTAGTGAAATTTTTCATTCCAGATCAAATTTTAGTGGAATGGTTCATTAAATCATTGTTACCCAAAATCACTGAAGATGTAGCTAAGGGAGGAGTTGTCACTAAAGAGAAAGCCATTGCTCAAGCTCAATACCTTGACCTCATCTATACACAGTCAGGTACTTTACATGAAAAAATCCATGATCTTCCAAAACACGGTCAAATAATTGTAACTCCTTCAGGGTCTCATGCCGCTAATGGTATGATTGGTTCAGTTAGTACTAAAAGTAAGAAGAAATCTTCAAAGGATTCTTCTCCTATAATAACTTTACCTGATTCCCCGAAAGGAGATTCTTCCGCTGAATTTTTTGTCGACATCCATGTAGTAGAATCATCTACAGCCAAATCAAAATCTAGTAGTAAAAAGAAGGGGAAGAAGAAAAACAAACAAAATTCAAAAGATAAAATGGATAAAAATGAATCTATTGACGAAAAACAGAAACCTCTCTATCCTTGTTTCATTTGCGACGAGGATCATTTTACCAAAGAATGCCCACACCGAGTAGAGGTTTCGAAATTCGTTAAAGGTTCTCAAATGCCTATTGTCTCAAAGGATCCTTTTCCTACCCAAGATAGTAAGATTATTGGTTCTTCCTTGAATGCCTCAGAAGAACCCATTATGATGATGTCTCATGTCAGGATTGCGACACGATCGCAAGATTATGGTAGTAAAAATCCTATTGGTGGTAAAGAAGCAGAATCTTCTAATTCAAACACATCAACTACACCTCCTCCTGGTTCTGATCTGCTACAGATCGAGAAACCCAACCCTTACTTAGTAGTCAAACCACCTGCTAAAGGTATACTTCGTAAATCAGCTTTCAATCCACATGTGAGAGCTATTCAGAATTACAACATTGTTGAAGACTTAGCTATTTCCCCTTCAGCAATATTGGCTTTGGAAGTGTTGTAATCATGCCCAGCATAGCGCAAAATTACTATTGTCTGCTATAGGACCTATCGATATTCAGGATTCGAACCTAATAATCTTCGATTTAGAGAATAGTACACCCTGCCTACCTCATCAAATGGCTTTCCAGATTCCAGTTTTAGTAAAAAACAGACCTTGCTTTTGGGCTGTGATTAATGAAGGGGATTCTATGTGTATTATGTCTATCCAGTGCTGGAAATCGCTTGGTTCTCCCACACTCAATCAGTGTCCGACAATTCTAAAGGCTTTTGATGGCCGAGGGTTCCATCCTTTTAGTATTTTGCAGGATTTACCTATAGGGTCGAAGGAAAAACCGTAAATCTAGATGTGGAAGTGATTGATGCCCCTCTAGATTACAACCTTCTCCTCAGTCGCAATTGGTCTTATGGTATGACTGCTATTGTTTCATCGTTCTTTCAGCTTATCAGGTTTCCTCATAATGGAAAGATCGTTATGATAGACCAGCTGACTTATTTCTCATCTGACCCAACCTCTACAAATAGTATTCAGCACATCGGTAAAACGATTATCCCTTACAAGGATGTTGGCATAGGTTTGATTAAAGATTCTGGTTTACTGGGAACTTTTTCCTTCCCTCCTCCTAATGTATCACCTTCTATTGCAAATATTCATATGATTTCATCGAATACTATTACTTTTGATGATCCTTGGATCGTACTTTCTGATTCTGAGGTGGATTCATTTGATGGCACGATGCCTTTGAGTCCCTTTGAAATTGCATATCAGACTGTACAGTCATTTTCTGATTCTTGTTCAACCGAAATTGATCCAATGAATGTGGTCCATGGGGACTCACTTTCGATATCAACCTCAACTACAACAACACTTTTTGATCCTGTTCATATTGATGAGCAGATTCATGAACTTTTGTCTGTTGATGATTTATCATGGGAAGATCTTCATCAGCGATCTTCATTTTTACCTGAGCTTGATCATTTTGAAAATGATTTTTCTTCTATTTTTACTACTAACTATGTCAAAGAACCACAGAATCCATTGCAACATTCTAATTCTGAGTTAAATTTGGGAAAAATCTCTCGACCGGTTCCTATTGACATTTCAGTTAAGCCAGGAATTACTGAAAACATTCATATAGGTGCTTCCTGTACGGACAATGAAATCCAAACTTATAAATCCTTATTTCAAGAATTCTGTGATGTGTTTTCCTGGTCATATGAAGAAATTCCAGGAATCGATCCATCAATTATTGTCGATGAAATTAAAACATACCTGGATGCTAAACCTGTCCGGAAATGCTTACGTCAGATACATCCAAGAAACGTTGTTGCTATCAAAGCCAAAGTTGAGAAATTACTTCACACAGGTTTCATTTATCCAATTCCTTTAACTGATTGGGTATCAAATATTGTTCATGTCAACAAAAAACAAGGAATGATAAGAATATGTATCGACTATAGGGATATTAATCGAGCTTGTCCTAAAGACAATTATCCAACCCCCTATATCGATCAAATTATTGATGATTGTGCTGGTAGTGAAATGTTCTCCTTTATGGATGGTTTTTCTAGTTACAATCAAATCCACATACTCCCTGTTGATCAACCTAAAATAGATTTGATTTGTCCATGGGGGACATTTGCTTATTGAAAATTACCCTTTGGATTGAAAAACACCGGAGCAACTTTTCAAAGGTCTATGTCTTACACATTTCATGACATCAAGCACATTGTGCAGCCTTATCTTGATGATTTACCTACCCTTTCATCGTGTAGAGCTAATCATATCACTCATTTACGAGCTATCTTTATGAGATGTAGGAATTATCGAATTAGGCTGAATCCACATAAATGTGTATTATGTGTAGAAAAGGCTCACTTACTGGGATTTGTCATTTCAAAGGTTGGCATTCGTGTCGACCCATCGAAGGTTGAAGCTATCGTCAATCTACCTCCTCCTTCGACTCTTCGTCAACTCCAAAGTTTGCAAGGGAAAGCAAACTTTTTACGTCGTTTCATTCCTAACTACGCCGAGATAATGAAAGGTTTTACCAAGTTGTTAAAATAGAATATTCCATTCTTTTGGGATGAGATCACTGATAAATATTTTGATGCACTTAAACATGCATTAACCCATGCACCATTACTGCATCCTCCCAATTACAACCAGTATTACTTTTTATATCTCGCCACTTCTCATTCCACCATTGGAATGGTTTTATTTCAGGAAGATGAATTCAACAATGAACATGTGATTTACTATCTTAGTTGAACTCTGCATCCAACTGATCTTAAATACTCGCATGTGGAGAAATTGGCCGTGGCAACTGTCCAAGCTGTCCAAAGATTTTGTCACTACATATTATTACACAAAACCACGGTAATTTCTGACTGTAACCCTATGATGTATATCTTGACTAAACAATTGCTAGGGGGCAAGTATTCCAAATGGATAGTTATCCTGCAGGAATTTGACTTGGAATTTGAAAAATCCAAGGCAAAGAAATCTTTGGTTTTCGCCAAACTGATGTGTGATTTCCCGCCTACTAATACTGAAACTGTGGCAGAGCAGCCCATTGCAGATGAATCCTTGTTTCTTATTAGTACTCTTGATCCTTGGTATGGATATATTATTGTTTATCTCCAAACCCAATCTTTTCGGCCTAAAATCTCACAATCTCATTGACAGAAAATACGTTTCCAATCCCAACAATACAATATTATTGGTGATATTCTTTATCGTCGTGGAGCGGATTCTATTTTCCGACGTTTTCTAACTCATGAAGAAGCTGAAAAGGTTTTGAATGACTATCATTCTAGAGCATGTGGCGGTCATATGTCTGGGTATGCCATAGCCCAAAAAATATTGTGCGCTGGTTATTTTTGGCCATCCTTATTCAAATATTGTATTTATGCAATCCGGAAATGCCACAATTGTCAAATCTTTGATCGTAAAATGTGTGCTCCACCTGCTCCTCTTCACCCTATAATTTCTGTCAGTCCTTTCGCAAAGTGGGGTATTGACTTTATTACATATAACCCTCACTCGGCTAGGGGGCATGTGTATATTATCTTAGTGGTAGATTATTTTACTAAGTGGGCCGAGGCGATGCCTACATTTTCGCAGACGGCAAGTGTGCTGCAACTTTTGTATTCAATCATATAATTGCTAGATTCGGTGTTCCACAAGCTATTATTACTAATCATGGAAGTCACTTTCAAAATATCATGATGACTAAACTAACAGATCAACTTGGCCTGCACCACAATAGTTCTACTCCGTATTACCTGCAGGCCAATGGTCTGGTTGAAGCTATCAATAAACTATGATTAAACGAATCATTGGTATTCATAAGTCAAATTGGCATACCATGCTATTTTCAGCACTTTGGGCATATTAGATCTTAGTGAAAACATCGACTGGTTTCACTCCTTTTCAACTGGTCTACGGTTTGGAAGCAGTGTTACCTATTGAATGAGAAATTTTGTCATTACAATTAGCCATAGAATTACTCCCAGCTACTTTTGAAGAAGAGAAACATTTTTTGTACTTAGCTTAGCTAGATGAGAATCGACGCACTGCTGCAATAGCAAATGAGACTCATGCGAAACGAATGAAAGCTCAGTACGACAAAAGTGTTACACCTCGTAATTTTTCAGAAGGAGACCTATTTTTACTGTATGATCAAGCGAACGATAAGTTAATGGTTGGAAAATTTGTACCTATGTGACATGGTCCTTACATTGTTAAGCGAAAGCTGACAAAAGGGTCCTATGAATTGATAGATTTTGATGGTGTCTCTTTGGGTAAACCCAGAAATGGACTTTATCTGAAGAGATATTATGCTTAAATTCTGGGAGGAGATTTTTTGTTAGATTAGTTTCTTTATAGTTGGTGTGTTTTAGATGAAAAGTGTGCCTAGTTTAGAGAGTGCTCTTATCACTATTCCTGCTTATCTTGATTTTACTCTTGATATTGCAGATGTCAACATCTCTTCAAACATACATTGGTTTTGTTGGATGTGGCTTGTCGTAGTACATGGAACATTTCTTCCACAGCTTGGGTTATCTATTCACCCTCTGATGAGTTAGTGTCTATGCATGGGGTAAGCCTCGGTCAAACAACAAATAACATTGCAGAGTATAGCGCAGTGATTGAGTTATTATCTGAATCCATCTCATTTGGGATTCAGACTTTGATTGTTAGGTTGGATTTTGAACTCATTGTATTACAGATTAATAGGATTTATGCCATTAGAAATCCAATGTTATTAAGGTTATTTTTGAGAGTTTGTCTCTTGGAACCTAAATTTGATTACATTGAATATCAGCATATTCCAAGACATTTAAATACATTAGCAAATGCAGTTGCTTCTTGTATGATAAATAGACATTTGCAATAATCAAAATAGTAAATTTAATAACATTCGATAACATGTTACACGAGATAGTCGGTAATAGTGATATATCATAGCATAGAAGTGTGTTTAAAAAATATACATCATCTTCAATCATAGGTTGAAAAATACCTTATGATCGGAAAAAATGATAATACAAAAAGACAAAAAAAAAATGTTGTGAGTCTACAAAATCGATCATCCTATCCCTCGTGATGATCACGATAAGAAACTACTGCTCGGGCCACCCTACATAGGAACCTCCTAAAAGGTCTTGGGACCCCAATCACATATCTCTGTAACCTAAGTGGAATATCATCTATATCAGTCTCTAGAATATCTAATGTCAAGCACTCTAGATGATGCTCCAAGTCAGTCAGGATCTCTGCTTGGTTGGCCCCGTGAGGCTGGTGCTACTATAGCTGAGTGTCTTCTCTCATAAGGCTGGAGAGCAGCTGGTCGACATGGACCCACATTTGCATTTAAACCTTTAATTGTCAGTTTTGGATGATTTAAAATAAAATAAAAAATTAAAACTTCGAAAGTGTTGAAAATGGTTTTTACCTGAATCATCCCATCGCCCTCCTGGTGGAAGAATTATGTCTGGATCACCATGATAATCCATCTTGGCATATGGAAAGTACTAAATCACAAAAACTTGGTTATTCAACCAACGAAAATATTCAGGTAGAAATCGAACAACCTTTATGCCCTCAGCGTGACGGGCCATCAAAGCAACCCAACGAACCATTCGAGGCTCTTGAGGAAGACCAACATCAACAAGAATATGTTGTGGGGCCAACATGGGGATCCTCTCTAGAGTAAAGGTGACTACGATAGATCCATATCCAAAGCTTTTCAGCTATCCATCCTTTGCTCTAGTTAGTTGGCCTTTCACATTTGCCAACATAGCCTCGTACCAGTTGTATATGGTGCCTCGAAAACAGTCTACAGTCATCTGCATCTAGGATCTAGTAACCACATGCAATGCCGCACTCTCGCATAGGCTGCTAACAGTGAATGCAATAAATTTAAGCTCAAGATGGCTGATAGTTTTAATATCAATCTGTTTATCCTTGGGGTCTACTTGATCATCGCAAAACTCCAATCAGAGACTAGTGACAGACTCGCCACGTGGCCTAGTCCCGAAAAGAGATAATTGTTCGCCCCTATTGGACAACCCAGTCAAAAAGTATATGTCTTCTAGCTCGATTTCGAGCCGGTGGCAAGCAATCAAAAAGCACTGGTCCTGTGTGTTCCATCTGTCCACCAGCCATGCCAAGAGGTCTACTTGGGCCCTCATGCCTGGTATGGCCTAGAACTTATACACTCAGCATGCTCTCTATGCCTGCAATGTGTGCATATGATTTATTATGGCATTATCTACATCCTTGTGCTCGCATTCTCACCAAATAAGCATTTTGAATGTCCTACAATGCATAAAAAGACATATTAGAACAAGCTTGTTTGAAAAAATTTGGGCAAAAGTGGAGAAATTTAAGTTCTAAAATTCATTGCACGGGGTCCGCACCCGCTACTTATAAATAGTGCATAGGTCCACACAGTTTGTGAGCAATAGGTGTGGACCCATGACTTTTTTCTTTATAGAAAAAAGTCGGGGTCCACAGGGCCTGCATGTTGCACCCGCGCACCCCCGCGAGTGTTTTTTAAAACCTATATTTCCTTTAAAAATCAAATTTAAAGCCTAAAAACAAAATGTAAATGGATGAAATGCAAATTAAGGAGGACATGGATTACCTGGAGCTGACAATTTTCGATTCCGGCGGACAGATTTTCCAGAATCTTCACAAGAACTTTTTTACCCAAAAGCTCTCACTTCTCACTCTGAACTCAAATGGTAAAAATGAAGTTAGAAAAGCCCTTTTTATAAGTTTTTTTGAATAAATGAATTTTTAATTTATTTATTTTTCACTTTAAAAAGGTAAATTTTTAAAAACACTTTTATTTATCTTAAACATGTATGTGTAACGTTTCGAGTTCTTGTGGAGAATATTGGATTTTTCGGGAAAATTGATCATTTTTCAAAAAAGAGCATACTTTTATCACTTTTTCGAACTCTTTCAAAAATTTATGAAAAAGTGAAACATTGGAGTCCTCTTTAAGCCATTTTCAGACTCCTGAAAATTGAAAATATTGGTGAGCACTTGATTGTTCGAACTCGTTAAAATAAATGAATAATCGTCCCTTCAGTATAAGTTTACCCCTTTTATGGACTGAAATGGAATATCTACGAAAAAGGTATACGTTGACTAATTACGGTCAATAAAGTCCTATTTAAACTATTTTTAGACTTGAGAAACATGAAAAGGCTCTCGAGCACTTGTCCTCTCTAGCTCGTTAAAGTATTGGAAATGTCATCCCTCTTGTATTATTTTATCCTTTTTCGGACCTAAGGGATTATTTTATGAAAAAGTACCCCCATGGAGTTTTCTTAAGTTCTTCTTTTGACTCCCTAAAATTGAAAAACACCAAGTTTTTCCTATACTGGACTCGTTAAAATTTAACAGTAAAGGGCCTATTCAATTTTAAACGGGAACGAACCACTCCTTCTTAGGGTTTGAATGTTAAACTAAGTTGGACTCATCTGAAGGATGAGCTTATAAACAAGCAAATGTTATCCTCCTCAAGCTTGTCAAAAATAAAGAGGTACTTTCCAGAAATGGTGGGGGAAAAGAGAAAAAAATGAACCTGTTTATTACAGTTTGCTTTTTAGAAAAGCCATTAACCACTCTTGAACACGACACTTTTTTTTCACCTAGGTTGGGAAAATCCTTTGCCTAACAATTAATCAAACCACATTGAAAGTCTTCAACTAGTTTATGGGTATTAGCTTTGGGTCAATTGTCACCAAGCCATCTACAGTGCCATTATGTGTTCAAGAGAACAGTGCAAACAAACCATTCATCTGCAAGATATCTGTCATCCATTTTGACCATCCCTGAGTCAGTCCTTGCCCTTATATTTCTTAAAAACTTGATCTATGATTTCGTGTTGTGGGCTTGCCTACAACGGATCACTTTCTATCGTCTTCAGCTCATTATCTAGGAAGTTGATCTAGAAATTGTCAGTACCTTGAAATCTGCATGCCTTAATGGCAGGTTTATCACCTTCGACGATAGGTTGCATCATTGACCTTTGATCAAATGATTCTATGATATGTTTGACTTCAGCTCATTTATTCACATTTCATGGATTGTACTAATTATTTTGAGAGCCATTGACATTACTAGTGGTTTCTCTCACACTTATTAATAGTTCACATCATTGACTGGTAATCAAGTGGTTTCTACCATGTTCGACTTCGACACATTCGTTCACATGGATAGAATCGTACTAGTTCGGGAAGCGGAAATCAAGAGCCTGGATCTAGTTTCTACCATCGAGGCTATGAGGAATTTTTTTAATCATTAT
>APFE030124494.1:0-21672 GCA_000404065.3 Pinus taeda
AATAAATAAATAAATAAAAATAAAGAATAAAATTAAACTAATATATGTAGGCTTAGTCAGCTTTCACTATTTAGGATTAATTAGGTTTATATATACACTGGTCGGAGGATTCTTCTCTCAAAGAACAATATCTAACATTTTTTGGTCCTGATGATGGATCCCCTTTAGGGTTCGAAACGTGGACATGATGAATATGATACTGTGGATAATCCCGTAAATACTACACAAAATGAGGAACTTATTAGAATTGGAATAATCTCAAATCCCTAGAAAATTGGTGGGCAGGAGCCACGTGGAACAAATCTAAAATTTTAAATTTATTAAAAGTCAATGCAACCATTAATGTGTTACAACCATTAATAAGCATTGAGACGAAGCATATGTTGAGGATATTCCCTTGAGAATCAGTCTAGGCTGCCAATTAAAAAAATAAAAAAATGTCAACAGATCCTTATCCACCTTATGTTGAAAATAAGAAGCCTTTGGCAACTAGTACAACCACATTAAAAATATTAATGTGGTTGATATAGCAGAAAGCTTCATAAAAATAACAAAAAAATTTATTGCAACAAAAAAAACTATTGCAAGACAAAGAATGTCTTACCAATGCACACATTTACATTATTAACCATGTATAAAAAGGTTATGGGTCAACTTTAATTTGAGAAGAAAAAGGAATTACACATTTTATTGTAAAAAGGTCATTTTTCTAAATAAAATTTGTTTATATATAAATGAATGTTATAAATAATAATGAAGAACTTATCATGGAAGAACTTATTAGAATTGGAATAATGTCAAATCCCTAGGAAATTGGTGGGTGGGAAGCCACATGGAAATAATCTAAATTTTTAAATTTATTAAAAGTAATACACCCTAGCAAACTTTGTAACACAAAGACATAATTAATAAGCATTCAGACGAAGCTTATGTTGAGCATATTCCCGTCATAATCATTCTAAATTTTAAAATTTATTAAAAGTCAATGCAACCTAACAAACTTTGTAACACACAAAAATTATCAATAAGCATTCATAGGAAGCATATGTTGAGCATATTCCCTTGATAATCAACCTAGGCCCAATTAAAAAAATAAAAATAAAAAATCAATAGATCCTCATCCATGTTAAGTTGAAATAAGAAGACTTAAGAAACTAGTACAACCACATTAAAATTATTAATGTGGTTGAGATAACCAAAGGCTTGATAAATATAACAAGAAAAACTATTGCAACATGAAGGAAAATATTACCAAGGCACACATTTACCTGATGGTAATGCGACAATACAATTTTAGTATTTTTTGTTTCTTAAAATACATTTTTGAATGAATAAATGGATTCAACACCCTTGAAAACTCTTGGAGCACTAGAATTATTCAAATTAAACAATTTAAACTCAAATTTTTTAAAAATTGTCATATTTTGATTAAAACTAACTTGAAAAATGGTTGTGAAAAAGACCATTTCTTCTATAAGTTAGACTAGGCATTTACCTGATTAACCGTGTATAAAAAAGTTATGGGTCCATTTTAACTTGAGAAAAAAAAGGAATTACACATATTATTGTAAAATGGACCATTTTGCTAAATAAAATTTGCTTATATATAAATTAATGTTATAAATAATAATGAGGAATTATATCGAAGAACCTATTAAAATTGGAATCATCTCAAATGCATAGGAAATTGGTGGGCCAGAGCCACATGGAAAAAATATAAATTTTTAAATTTATTTTTTGCTAGATAAAATTTTCTTATATATAAATGAATATTATAAATAATAATGAGAAACTTATCATGGAGGAATCTCAAATCCCTAGGAAATTGGTGGGAAGGGAGCCACATGGCACAAATCTAAATTTTTAAATTTATTAAAATTCAATGCAACCTGACAAACTTTGTAACACACTACAACCTTTAATAAGCATTCACACGAAGCCTATGTTGAGCATATTCCCTTGAGAATCAATATTTTTAATATGAGATATAAACCACAATACTTGCTAAGGTTTTGCAAATGGGGTAGCAAGCTAAGTGGGCTTGATTGTGGGGAAAACTCCACAATTAAGCGCGCTTGAGCCAAAGACAATTTGGGATGGATGACCTCCCGGGAAGTCCTTGTTACCGGGTGCAAGACCCAGAAGTGATGATCGATGCTATGTGATTCATTTCACTAGTTTCAATCCCACTTCTTCACCACTATGAGCATCACTCGATGCAATGAGTGCTAATTGGACTATTAAAAAAACATGAGAAATTAGTCAGTTTCGACTACCTCTCATGGAAATGGTTATACATGAATGACTTTCTTAATGTAGTTGAATCCCAAAAAATGATATCTAATATAATGCACTACGAAAGACCTTCAATACTTAAATACATACAAGTGAAGGGAGCTCTACTTGAATGGTTCATGATGCACAATACTTGCCAAGGTTTTGCAAATGGGATAGCAAGCTAAGTGGGCTTGATGGTGGGGAAAACTCCATAGTTAAATGTGCTTGAGCCAGAGGCGATCTGGGATGGGGGACCTCCCGAGAAGTCCTAGTTACCGGGTGCAAGACCTGAAAGTGATGATTGACGCTATGTGATTCATTTCACTAGTTTCAATCCCACTTCTTCACCCCTGATGCTCTCACTTGATGCAATGAGTGCTAATTGGACTATTCAAAAATCATGAGAAATTAGTCAGTTACAACTACCTCTCATGGAATCCCAAAAAAATATATCTCACATTAAACATATTAATGTGGTTGATATAGCAAAAGACTTTATAAATATAACAAAAAAACTATTGCAACACGAAGAATGTCTTACCAATGTACATATTTACATGATTAACCATGTATAAAAAGGTTATGGGTCAACTTTAACTTGAGAAAAAAAAAGGAATTACACAACTTACTGTAAAAGGACCATATTGCTAAATAAAATTTTCTTATATAAAAATTAATGTTATAAATAATAATTAGAAAGTTATCATGGAGGAACTTATTAGAATTGGAATAATCTTAAATAACTAGGAAATTGGTGGGCGGTGAGCCACATTGGCAAAAATATAATTTTTTAAAAATTACTAAAAGTAATGACCATTTTGTTATATATATATATATATATATATCTATATCTATTATATATATATATATATATAAATGATGTTATAAATACTAATCAAAAACTTATCATGGAGAACTTATTAGAATTGGTATAATCTCAAAATCGCTAGGAAATGGTGGAAGTCAAGTGGCAACAAATCTAAATTTTTAATTTATTAAAAGCCAATGCAACCTAACAAACGTGGTTGATATAGCCGAAAGCTTCATAAATATATAATAATAAAAACTATTTCAACAAAAAAATATTGCAAAATGAATAATGTTTTATCAATGCAAACATTTACATGATTAACCATGTATAAAAAGGTTATGGGTCAACTTTAATTTGAGAAAAAAAAAGAATTACACATTTTATTGTAAAACATAACATTTTGCTAAATAAAATTTTCTTATATGTAAATGAATGTTGTAAATAATTATGAGGAATTTATCGTGGAGGAACTTATTAGAATTGGAATAATGTCAAATCCCTAGGAAATTGGTGGCTGGGAAGCCACGTGGGAAGAATCTAATTTTTTTAATTTATCAAAAGTAATGAACCATTTTGCTAACTAGAATTTGCTTATATATAAATAAATGTTATGAATAATAATGAATAACCTATCATGGAGGAACTTCTTATATTTAGAATAATCTCAAATCCCTAGAATTTTTAAATTTATTAAAATCTAATGCAACCTAACAACCTCTATAACACACAAAAATTATTAATAAGCATTGAGAGGAAGCATATTTTGAGCATATTCCCTTGATAATCAATCTAGGCCGCCAAGAAAAAAAAGTCAAGAGATCCTCATTCACCTTAAGTTGAAATAAGAAGCCTTAGGAAACTAGTACAACCCCTATAAAAATATTAATGTGGTTGAGGTAGTGGAAGACTGGATAAATATAACAAGAAAAACTATTGCAACACTACAAAATCTTACCAATTCACACATTTACATGATGTGGTAGTCTAACTTATAGATAAAATAGCCATTTTTACTGGATTTTTACTAAAATGTGGCAATACAATTTCAATATTTTTTGTTTTTTAAAATACATTTTTGAATGCCTAAATGGATTCAACACCCTTGAAAACCCTAGCAGTTGAATTATTCAAATTAAACAATTTAAACTCAAATTTTTAAAAATCTATCATATTTTGATTAAAACTAACCTGAAAATATGTCATATTTTGATTAAAACTAAGCTGAGAAACTATCATATTATGATTGAGAAAAGACCATATGGTCATGAGAAAAGACCATTTCTTTTGTAAACCATGTATAAAAAAGTTGTGGGTCAACTTTAACTTGAGAAAAAAATAGGAATTACACATATTATTGTAAAATGGACCATTTTGCTAAATAAAATTTTCTTATATATGAATGAATGCTATAAATAATAATGAGGAAGTTATCATGTAGGAACTTATTAGAAATTGAATAATCTCAAATCCCTAGGTAATTTGTGGGCGAGAGCCACGTGACAAGAGCCTAATTTTTAAAATTTATTAAAAGTAATGGATCGTTTTACTAAATGATATCTATTTATATAGAAATAAATGTTATAAATAATAATGAGGAACTTCTCATGGAGGAACTTATTAGAATTGGATTAATCTCAAATCCCTAGGAAATTGGTGGGCAAGGAGCCACATGGCACAAATCTAAATTTTTAAATTTATTAAAAGTCAGTGCAACCTAACAAACTTTGTAACACTACAACCTTTAATAAGCATTCAGATGAAGTACGTTGAGCATATTCCCTTAAGAATCTAAATTTTTTAATTTATTAAAAGTCAATGAAACCTAACAAACTTTGTAACACTACAACCTTTAATAAGCATTCAGAGGAAGAATACGTTGAGCATATTCCCTTGAGAATCAATCTAGGCCATCAATTCAAAAATAAGATAAAAAAATTCAAGAGATCCTCATCAACTTTAAGTTGAAATAACAAGCCTTAAACATATTAATGTGGTTGATATATCGAAAGACTTCATAAATATAACAAAAAAATATATTGCAACACGTAGAATGTCTTAGCAATGCACACGTTTACCTGATTAACCATGTATAAAAGGGTTGTGGGTCAACTTTAACTTGCTATAAAAATGAATTACACACCTTATTGTAAAACGACCATATTGCTAAATAAAATTTTCTTATATATAAATGAATGTTATAAATAATAATGACGAAGTTATCATGGAGGAACTTATTAGAATTGGAATAATCTCAAATCCCTAGGAAATTGGTGGGCAGGGAGCCACATGGCAAAAATATAATTTTTAAAATTTATTAAAAGTAATGGACCATTTTGCCAAATACAATTTGCTTGTATATAAATGAATGTTATAAATAATAATGAGGAACTTATTAGAATTGTAATAATCTCAAATCCCTAGGAAATTGGTGGCCAGGAGATCACGTGGAACAAATCTAAACTTTTAAATTTATTAAAAGTGTAACACACTAATTAAGACGAAGCATATGTTGAGCATACTCCCTTGAGAATCAATCTACTCCGTCAATTAAAAAAATTCAACATATCCTCATCCACCTTATGTTGAAATAAGAAGCCTTTGGCAACTAGTACAACCACATTAAAAATATAAATGTGGATAATGTAGCCAAAGACTTCATAACACAAAGAATGTCTGACCAATGCACACATTTACATGATTAATGATATAAAAAAAGGTATGGGCCAACTTTAACTTGAGAAAAAAAAAATTACACATCTTATTGTAAAACAAAACATTTTTCTAGATAAAATTTGCTTATCTATAAATGAATGTTATAAATAATAATGAGGAAGTTATCATGGAGGAAGTTATTATAATTGAAAAATGTCAAATCCCTAGGAAATTGGTGGGTGGGAAGCCACGTGGGAAGAATCTAATTTTTTAAAGTTATCAAAAGTAATGGACCATTTTGCTAAATAAAATTTTCTTATATATAAATAAATGTTATAAATAATAATGAGGAACTTATCATGGAGGAGCTTATTAGAATTAGATTAATCTCAAATCCTTATGATGGCTCCCGCCGATTTTCACACCTGTCCCTGATATGACCCGCGTCCGGAATGAGTTTAATATTGACTTTACTCCACGGTACTTTGCCTCGAGGTTCGTTTTAGGGTTTGTCCCGGGACTTTCGGTTACAGCCTCACACCTGCCGGTTGCTCCGCCTTTTGTCAACGATCCCCGCGCTCGTTTCGTCATTCTCACTCTGCCGCTGTTCTGAGCAATTCCGTCTGCAACTATGTGAAACCCTCGAGTTTTTTTTTTTTTTACCTGGTTTTCAGTGGTGGCTTACCTGTATCTTGCTGGTCCTTTGAGGTTATGGGTATGTGCCTTCGAGGCCTGTAACAGCACTCCTTCCTCTATACAATGTTAGTGTTAAACTTTAGGCGCAATTTATTTTATTTTGGTTTGGCGCTCACGCTGTCTGTAATTAGATGATTGACTGGTTTTCTCTGATGACAGGTTACACTCCACGCTCCAACGCTTCACCCGGCTACGAGGTAAGACTTCTCCTCCCTGATAAACGACCTCGTGTTTTTGTCTTCCACTTCTGACACCCTTCTGCTACTGTCAATAGGGTATGGCAGTCCTCTGGTTTTCTTCGGACCCAACTCTCGGCTTACAGGTAACTTCTTCACAGACCCTTATTTATTTCTTGTTTTTTTGTCTCACTATTTATTGGCGCTCTTTTGGGTTTAACACCGTTCTGTTTCTGTGGCGGGTATTTACCTGTGACGGCTCCGTGGCTAGCTATACTCTGCAACCCTATCGAATGCTCAGATGCTCCAGGTCACGGGTAGCATCTCCCCATTTCGTAGACTGTATTTTGTTGTCGATTTTGTAGATTTTATAGGCTCTGTAGGTAGAAAGCCTGGTTCTGTCGAGGGTATGTCCCTCTTTGTTCTTGGTTCTTGTTCTCGGCAATATGGCGGTCTGTTGTTAAAAACCCTTATTGGGCGTTAGTCGTTTCGACTGTTGATTTTGGTAGCTTCGCTACTCTGTTTTCATTTTAGGAAGGTGGACATATGATACTGGACTTTTTGTATTGATGAGAGGGTCACTCGATAAATCGAGCCCTCCTACTGTAGGTTCGCGCTCAGGCGCTACAAACCCTTGGTCTCTTGTAACCCGTCTGTTCTTATGTTAATGATTCGGAACTGTATATTATTCCGTGGTTTCTTTGTGGCGGTAAACTCTGCCTGAACTGGCCTGTACCTCTTGTTCTTTTCAATAAATGATTTGCTTTAACAGAGAATGTAAGTCTTCTACTTATGCGTGATAGGTTACAATAGATGCATGAAATGGTTTACAGTATATGTTCATTTCACTTCGGTATTTGCTTAACCGTGAAGTTTGCTATGAGGGTTTGGCGTTTTTCGAATTACCTGTATATACTTCTATGTCGAGTTTGTTCTCTGTCTGAGATGTCACTCGTGGGACCCTTCTCTGTACTCTTCACTTTGTTGCTCCACCTGAGACTCTTTCGACCTTCGCAGCTTCCTTGCTCCCTGGTCTGTAACTTGAGTTCGATGCTTATGTCGTTCAACTGTATTTTGTTGGTCTCCTGTCTGTTTACTTCTACACTATCCTGTTCTGTTAAAACATATTATATGACATGGAAATCTTTACAGTAATAACAGATAACTTGGCATTTGTCGTTACAGTGATAGAAAATAATGTGATATTGATCTTTACAGTGATGAAAGAAATAACTTGAAATTAATTTATGGTAAAAAAAATGCAAACTTGCAATGACTGTATTTTCTCTTTTTTTCTCTTACGGAGGAATCCCGTACAATGGTTCTATCCCTCCTTTTAATCTAATGCAACTTAACTGTTCTTGTAAAACTGTCTCAACAGGAAACAACTGTTTTGTCAGTTCTGTAACTGTTTCTAACTACTGTAACTTTAAGGGAAACTAATTAATTATTTTTGTCCTGTTACCAGTTCCTAATAAACAGTAACAGTGTTCCACTATAACTACCTTAATCCTCTCAACCTATAGACAGATAAATAAAATAACATAAGTAAAATAAAGTCATGTCACTGACAAGCCCCACACTTGTCCAATTAAAATAAACGACTATTTGTTCTGATCTTTTCATGAGACTGTCAGCCCTTTATGTCTCCTCAGAGCTGGATGCTCCTGCATCAGGCTTCCGGGGTGGCAAAAAGTCATGGCTCCGTTCCATGAGGTCGTCAACAGAGTAGCCCGCCTTTTGTATTTGTGTCGCATTCAGCCACGAACTGTCCTCTATTGGACGGTTCTTCCACTTTACTAAATATTTCAAATACTCCTTCCTGCGCGTGCGCCTAGCTACCTGTGTGTCCAAAATTCCCTCAATTTCGACAGGTGGTGCCATCGGCATCTGTCTCTTCCATGAATCTCCTTTCAATTGGGTGTCCCGCGGTGGCTCTGCTGCCGCATCATCTGCTGAACCTGCAATATAGGGAAATAGATCTGCCACGTTAAAAATAGGGGAAATACCAATCCCTGGTGGCAACTGGATCTCGTAAGTGTTCGCAGAAAATTTGCGAATGATCTTGCAGGGCCCGATTTTCTTAAACTTGAGCTTGCTGTACTCTCGCTTTGGAAATCGTTCCTTGCGTAAGTACGCAAGAACTTCATCCCCGACATTAAACTGAACTTCCCGACGTTTTGTATCAGCTCGCTGTTTGTACTTTTGACTGCTGTCCTGTAGTTTCAGCTTAACCTGTTCGTGCAGTTTGCTCATAGCTTGGGCAAAATCTTCTCCATCAGCGCTCCGTTTTTCCAGTTTGCCCAAATCTCGTAACTCGTGCACTCCTCGCGGATGCATGCCGTACAGAATCTGGAACGGACTGTAACCTGTGCTACGGTTAGGAGAATCGTTGTATGCGAACTCCGCCTGTGCCAGTACACGATCCCAAGCCCGGGAATTTTCACCTGTTAAACTTCTGAGTAAATTCCCCAGACTCCGGTTCACTACCTCCGTCTGTCCGTCCGTCTGCGGATGATAAGCGGAGCTAAACTGTAACTGAGTATCTAGCTTTTTCCACAGGGTTCTCCATAAATGACCTGTGAACTTGACATCTCTGTCAAAGATAATGCTTCGTGGAAGTCCATGTAACCGCACAATCTCTGTAAAGAAAAGGTGGGCTATGTAAGTGGCGTCGCTAGTTTTCCTGCACGGTACAAAGTGTGCCATCTTCGAAAATCGGTCGACTACAACCATCACTGAATCAAAGCCGCGTTGTGTTTTTGGCAAACCCAGCACAAAATCCATGCTGACCGAATCCCAAGGTCGACTAGGAATGGGTAATGGCATATAAAGTCCAGTGTTCTGACTGTGACCTTTTGCCAATTGGCAAATTTTGCACCTAGCCACATACCTCTGCACATCTCGCTGCAACTTAGGCCAAAAATAGAAATGTTGTACCTGAGCAACGGTCTTGTCAATTCCGAAGTGTCCTGCTAGGCCTCCGCTGTGTTTTTCCTGTATGATATTTTCCCGCATGGAACAGTTGGGAATACACAACTGTCCTCCTTTGAACAGCAACCCTTCCTGTAGGTTATAATCCAGCCATTTGCTGTCATTTCGTAACAGCGGGTTTTGGCAAGCCTCATAGGCCTCCATAAACTCGGTGTCAGTCGGATACAGCTCTTTCAAGTGTTCAAATCCTAAGATCTGCATTGTGCTTTCCTGTAACAGTAATGTTCTCCTACTAAGTGCATCTTCTACTTTATTCGATTGCCCACTAATGTGTTTAAGCAAAAACGTGAAACTTTGTAAGTACTCAACCCAAGCTGCATGCTTGTGGTTCAATTTATGCTGCTGCATAATGTACTGTAACGCAGAATTATCAGAAAATAAAACAAATTCGTTACCTAGTAGATAATGTCGCCAGTGCTTCAAAGCCTGCACAATGGCGTAGAACTCCTTGTCATAGGTCGAGTACTTCTGTCTGCTCTCGTTTAGCTTTTCGCTGAAATAAGCAACTGGTCTGTCCTCCTAGCTAAGGACTGCTCCAATGGCTGTGCCACTGGCGTCACAACGAACTTGAAAAAGTTTGTTGAAATCAGGCAGTCTCAACACAGGTCTTTCAGTAATCTTCTTTTTCAAGATCTGAAAACTGTTTTCTGCTGCTTCAGTCCAGTGAAAAGGCTGATTCACTTTCTTGATTGTATCTAACATCGGTGCGCAAATCTCGCTGAAATTTCTAATGAACTTCCTGTAAAAACTGGCAAGTCCATGGAAACTTCGAACTTCAAACAAACTCTTCGGAGAAGGCCAGCTAACTATAGCTGCCACTTTTTCTGGATCCATTTTTAATTCATTCTCCGCAATAACAAAACCCAGATATATCAGTTCTCTCTGAAAAAAGGTACATTTCTTCAAATTAATTAACAGCTTGTTTTGCTGTAATTTTCTCAACACGCTCTGCAAATGCCTGAAATGATCCTCCTTAGTCTTACTAAAAATCAGAATATCGTCCAAGTAAACTATAACAAACTTACCGTTAAATTCTTTCAGCACTTCATTCATCAGACGCATGAATGTGCTGGGAGCATTTCTCAAACCAAACGGCATCACCAGCCATTCGTATAAGCCTTCGTTTGTCTTGAAAGCAGTTTTCCATTCATCTCCTTCACGAATCCGGATCTGGTGATATCCACTCTTCAAGTCAATCTTGGAAAAATAAGTCGCTCCACTCAGACAATCCATCATATCGTCCATCCTTGGTAAGGGAAACCTGTACCTCACGGTAATTTTGTTAATTTCCCTGGAATCCGTACACATTCTCCACTCTCCTCCTTTCTTTGGAGCCAAAACAGTAGGTACTGCACATGGGCTCATGCTCTCCCGAATCAAACCCTTGTCCAACAACTCTTGGACCTGTTTCCTAATCTCTTCATGGTCCTTGGGACTCATGCAGTAAGCTGCTTTATTTGGCAGACTTGCCCCTGGTATAAAGTCAATGCAGTGACTAATACCCCTCCTAGGTGGCAACTCATCTGGAAGATCATCCACCACAATGTCTCCAAAATCCTGTAGCAACCTCTGCACTTCCTCTGGTAAATCTGAAACATGTGTGTGGAGTACCACTGTTCTTGGTCTCCTTATGACAGCAAATTTTATCTCACTGTCCCCAATCTGCTTTACGAATTCCTTCCCACCTAACAGCAGTGCTTTCACTCCACTAGCCTCTGCTGTGTTTTCCTCTTTGATGGGTACAAGTGTATGCTTGATCCCATCTTTCACAAACTTGTAGCAGTTAGTTTTCCCATCATGAACTGCACTTCGGTCAAACTTCCAAGGTCGTCCTAACAACAAATGACAGACATCCATTGGCATCACATCACAAAGGATCTTGTCCTTGTACTTACCAATCTGAAACTCCACCTCACACTGTTCATCAACCAACAGTTGATGCCCCTTCTGCAACCACGATACTTTGTAGGGAGTGGGATGTTTTAGCCTCTTTAATCCCAGTTTCTCCACCATCTCCACAGCTACCAATTTATCGGTACTTCCGCTGTCAACAACCACCTTACATCACTTACCTCGTGACTTGCAAACAATGCGAAACAAAGGCTTTCGCTGATCTGGCTCTGCAACTTCCTTGGCTGGCTTTAACAGCATCTTATTCAATACCAAGGCTTCGCCTATCTCAGGTGTGTTCTCCGCTTCTTGAGGTGTCTCCTCTGCATCCTCTAGCTGAGCAACATAGGTTCCTCTCCCACCTGCTGGTTCACCTTCAGGACAGTCATAAGACTTGTGTCCCAATTTATGACAACGGTAACACTGGACAGTTCCCCTGCCTTGACCAAATCCCCGTCCTCTCTGAGCTGGTCGTCCTTCCCTGTTGCTGTTGTATTTATCCGTCGTACCAGCAGATTTGGAACTGTTGCCTTCCTCATTTGAGACTGTACCTCTCCCTCTGCCATACACCTTGCCTTTCCCCCTGCCAGAACCACCTCCTCTCTTGGAGTTCTGTTTCCTGTTTATCTTCTCTTCTGCCTTCAGTGCAAACTGATAGGCTTCATCTAACGTCTGTGGTGAAAGGATACCAATCTCATCCAAAATCTCCCCTCTCAAGCCATTTACAAATTTGGATGTTTTCTCTGAGGTATCTTCCACATACCCTGCTCGTAGATTCAACTTATAGAATTCCTCTGTAAACTCTCTAACAGTCATTCCCCTCTGTTTCAGGTTCTGTACCTGTCTGTACAACATTATATGATAGTCTTTCGGTAAGAACTTCTCTTTCAGTTTCGCTTCCATCCTGGCCCATTTCTTGATTGGCTGTTTGCCTAATCTCCTTCTTTCTGCCTGAACGCTGTCCCACCATAAGGACGCATGTCCTTTCAGCTTGGTGGCGGCAAACCTTACTTGTTTGTCTTCGCTGGTCTCTTCAAAGTCAAAGAATTTATTCACTTCACTTAGCCAATCTAACAACACATCTGCCGATAAGCTTCCGTCATAGGTAGGCATCTCATGCCTTGGTTTATGACTGGATAGCAAAAATGACTTTAATAATCTCAGTTCCGGTGTTATTCCCTCAAACTCATCCTCCTCTGGTTCAATTGCCTCTTCATCACTGTTATCTGCTGGGTTTCTTCTTCCTCCAGCCTCTATCACTGCCAATCTCTCACGCAAAACGCGTATCTCCTCTCGCAGTCCAACATCTACTAGCCTGTGGATGATTCGTCCTCTTCCTCTTCCTCTTCCTCTTCCTCTTCCTCTTACTTCACCTTCGCCTTCTGCCTGTTCCATTAGTTCTAACTTAAAAACTGCTCTGATACCACTTATGATGGCTCCCGCCGATTTTCACACCTGTCCCTGATATGACCCGCGTCCGGAATGAGTTTAATATTGACTTTACTCCACGGTACGTTGCCTCGAGGTTCGTTTTAGGGTTTGTCCTGGGACTTTTGGTTACAGCCTCACACCTGCCGGTTGCTCCGCCTTTTGTCAACGATCCCCGCGCTCATTTCGTCATTCTCACTCTGCCGCTGTTCTGAGCGATTCCGTCTGCAACTATGTGAAACCCTCGAGTTTTTTTTTTTTTACCTGGTTTTCAGTGGTGGCTTACCTGTATCTTGCTGGTCCTTTGAGGTTATGGGTATGTGCCTTCGAGGCCTGTAACGGCACTCCTTCCTCTATACAATGTTAGTGTTAAACTTTAGGCGCAATTTATTTTATTTTGGTTTGGCGCGCACGCTATCTGTAATTAGATGATTGACTGGTTTTCTCTGATGACAGGTTACACTCCACGCTCCAACGCTTCACCCGGCTACGAGGTAAGACTTCTCCTCCCTGATAAACGACCTCGTGTTTTTGTCTTCCACTTCTGACACCCTTCTGCTACTGTCAATAGGGTATGGCAGTCCTCTGGTTTTCTTCGGACCCAACTCTCGGCTTACAGGTAACTTCTTCACAGACCCTTATTTATTTCTTGTTTTTTTGTCTCACTGTTTATTGGCGCTCTTTTGGGTTTAACATTGTTCTGTTTCTGTGGCAGGTATTTACCTGTGACGGCTCCGTGGCTAGCTATACTCTGCAACCTTATCGAATGCTCAGAGGCTCCAGGTCACGGGTAGCATCTCTCCATTTCGTAGACTGTATTTTGTTGTCGATTCTGTAGATTTTATAGGCTCTGTAGGTAGAAAGCCTGGTTCTGTCGAGGGTATGTCCCTCTTTGTTCTTGGTTCTTGTTCTCGGCAATATGGCGGTCTGTTGTTAAAAACCCTTATTGGGCGTTAGTCGTTTCGACTATTGATTTTGGTAGCTCCGCTACTCTGTTGTCATTTTAGGAAGGTGGACATATGATACTGGACTTTTTGTATTGATGAGAGGGTCACTCGATAAATCGAGCCCTCCTACTGTAGGTTCGCGCTCAGGCGCTACAAACCCTTGGTCTCTTGTAATCCGTCTGTTCTTATGTTAATGATTCGGAACTGTATATTATTCCGTGGTTTCTTTGTGGCGGTAAACTCTGCCTGAACTGGCCTGTACCTCTTGTTCTTTTCAATAAATGATTTGCTTTAACAGAGAATGTAAGTCTTCTACTTATGCGTGATAGGTTACAATAGATGCATGAAATGGTTTACAGTATATGTTCATTTCACTTCGGTATTTGCTTAACTGTGAAGTTTGCTATGAGGGTTTGGCGTTTTTCGAATTACCTGTATATACTTCTATGTCGAGTTTGTTCTCTGTCTGAGATGTCACTCGTGGGACCCTTCTCTGTACTCTTCACTTTGTTGCTCCACCTGAGACTCTTTCGACCTTTGCAGCTTCCTTGCTCCCTGGTCTGTAACTTGAGTTCGATGCTTATGCCGTTCAACTGTATTTTGTTGGTCTCCTGTCTGTTTACTTCTACGCTATCCTGTTCTGTTAAAACATATTATATGACATGGCAATCTTTACAGTAATAACAGATAACTTGGCATTTGTCGTTACAGTGATAGAAAATAATTTGATATTGATCTTTACAGTGATGAAAGAAATAACTTGAAATTAATTTCTGGTAAAAAAAATGCAAACTTGCAATGACTGTATTTTCTCTTTTTTTCTCTTACGGAGGAATCCCGTACAATGGTTCTATCCCTCCTTTTAATCTAATGCAACTTAACTGTTCTTGTAAAACTGTCTCAACAGGAAACAACTGTTTTGTCAGTTCTGTAACTGTTTCTAACTACTGTAAATTTAAGGGAAACTAATTAATTATTTTTATCCTGTTACCAGTTCCTAATAAACAGTAACAGTGTTCCACTATAACTACCTTAATCCTCTCAACCTATAGACAGATAAATAAAATAACATAAGTAAAATAATGTCATGTCACTGACAAGCCCCACACTTGTCCAATTAAAATAAACGACTATTTGTTCTGATCTTTTCATGAGACTGTCAGCCCTTTATGTCTCCTCAGAGCTGGATGCTCTTGCATCACCTTAGGAATTGTTGGGCAGGGAGCCACCTGGCAAAAGTCTAAATTTTTAAATTTACTAGAAGTCAATGCAGCCTAACAAACTCTGTAACACAGAGAAACTATTAATAAGCATTCAGAAGAAGCATATCTTGAGCATATTTCTTTGATAATCAATCTAGGTTGCCAATTAAAAAAATAAAAAATGTCAACAAATCCTCATCCACCTTAGGTTGAAATAAGAAGCCTTAGGAAATTAGTACAACCACATTAAAAATATTAATGTGGTTGAGATAGCCAAAGAATTCATAAATTTAACAAGAAAAACTATTGCAACACGAAGAAAATCTTCGCAATGAACACATTTAGCTGATGGCATAGTCTAACTTATTGACTAAATAGTCTTTTTTAGAGGAATTTACAAAATGCGCAATACAATTTGAATTTTTTTGTTTTTTAAAATACATTTTTGAATGCATGAATGGATTGAGCACCCTTGAAAACCCCTGGAGCACTCGAGTTATTCAATTAAACAATTTAAAATCAAGTTTTAAATATCTGTCATATCTTTTATTAAAACTAACCTAAAAAGTGGTAGTGAAAAAGACCATTCTTTCTATAAGTTAGACTACGCCTTTACTTGATTAGCCATGTATAAAAATGTTAAGGGTCAACTTTAACTTGAGAAAAAAAAAAAGAATTACACATATTATTGTAAAATTGACCATTTTGCTAAATAAAATTTGCTTATATATAAATAAATGTTATAAATAATAATGAGGAAGTTATCATGGAGGAACTTATTAGAATTGGAATAGTCTCAAATCCCTAGGAAATTGGTGGGCGGTAGCCATGGAAAAAATATAATTTTTAAAATTTATTAAAAGTAATGGACCATTTTGCTAAATAAATTTTGCATGAGGAACTTATCATGGAGGAGTTGGAATAACCTCAAATCCCTAGGAAATTGGTGGGTAGGGAACCACATGCCAAAAATCTAATTTTTTTAATTTAGTAAAAGTCAATGCAACCTAACAAGCTTTGTAACATTATACAACCTTTAATAAGCATTCAGACCAAGAATAATGTTGTCACTCACTACTTTATAAAGTTATTAGTTGCCAAGAGTGCAAAAACGCAGTGACGGTTGAAGCTATTTCCCAAGCCACATGAGCTATCAGAGCTTAATCAGACCCTCTTAATTGTATAGTGCTTAGAAAGAGCTTTCAAATGGTATATGGAAGTCCGAAAATGAACCTTTATATCATAAGAAATGGCATGTTGAAGTTACCCATGGAAAGCTAGAAGACAAGGAGGAAAGGACCAAATACAAAGGCAAATCGCATATCACAGGACCATGAGCCAATAGCAATCGAAAATCTGCTATCGGCGGGTCTAGGTGGAGTTATTTATCACATATCGGAGGTCAGGGGCAGTCCCGCATCCTATGATCCCACATCCCACAGGTCCCGCATACCATGATCCTGCATCCCACAACATCGCAGTCCCACGATCCCACATCTCGTAACATCGCAGTCCCACACACTCCAAAACCTTGCATTATTGCCGATTTGTGATACAATGTTAAATCGTCGGGGATGGTCGAATAGGCTTAACAAAGGAAATGCATGGAAAAACAGGGATACGAGGGCCCTTTCTCTCTCCTCCACATGGAGGTATGGTTTATCAGATGTCGAGGGCCCTAGGCACAATGAATCCTGTAATCCCGCGATATTGGCAATCGACGAAGTAAAGGGGCTACCATTTAAAAAAAAAACTTATGATCTTGTTGATTTGTGATACAATGTTAAATCGTCGGGGAGGGGCTGATTCTATTTAATAAAGGAATTCACGAAAAAACCAAGGATGGGTGCGCCATTTTGTCTCTCCTCGAAGGAGCCACATTGTGCAATCCATTGGCTCGTATGTATGACATGGCAGTCGATGTCATTATTGACGTGACAGTAGGGAAATGACATGGGAGTATGGTAGACACGTGGCATTCAAATTCAACATTTTTAGGGGTCCTATAGGGGCATTTCCTGGGTGACACGTGTTAGAACTCACATGGTGACACGTGGTAGTGATGACATCACCCCCCGCAGATCGGCAATCGGTGATCACACACAGCAAACTCTCTCTTCTGCCCAAGTTTCTTTCAAGCTTGCGATTCTGATAAGTGGGGATCCTCTTGGATGCGATATATTATGTGATATGGCCTATAAAGTCCTCGTGTCCATATAGTCACCAACTGCTGAGAAAGAAAGTAAAAGGGCCTTCCCCTCTTGCAGTGCGATTACAATACTTCCAGTGGGCCTGACCCCATGGATCGTCAATTGCGAGGTTCATGGGGAAATAACAGTGAGAACCCTTTGAAAACGTTGAAGTGCGGGATTTCATTTAACAAAGGAAAGAAGCCCCTAGATAGGAGCTTGAAGGCCTTACCGCCCGAGGACTCAGCACTTGGTCATAGTCCCTAGTCATATGAAGGAAATAACAGAAAGGGGCTGTATCAAAAGGGGCTTAAGAGGAAATCAAAACGCACCTGTTTCATAATATTTTAGTGATAAAGGCCCGCACCTGAAGGACTTCTTGTTACATCATAAATGCATCCCCAGGAAGAGCAGGAGCATGATACAAAGCTTTTAAAGACAGATGGGTCAACAGCTCCAGCATTGAATAAGAGTATGGTATGGTGGTGTACTAGTATGGGGGGCTTGGGAGCGCTTAATGATTTAGCATGGGGCTCCAATCGACTTCAGAGAAAGAACTAATCAGGTAGTTAAGGAAGAAAGGATGAAAACCGACTGAGTAGCAGAGGGACACACATGATAGAGACATGACTTGACCAGAGGCCATTCACAGGAATAACAGAAGGGACACTTCCTCCATCATCCTCCAGTTTTATTTTCAGTTCTACAATTTTCATTTATTTCCAAGAAGGGATCGAATCCCAATTGTAATCGTTTTGGGTAATAACGCCTTACATAGGCCGAGATAGCTAGTCTAGTAGGACAGCTAGAGCTCTGGCTAAGACATTTTTGTAATTGTAATCCAGACTCACCCTCTTCCTATAAATAGGGGTAAGAAACATTTATTCAAGGGTTCCAGAATTTTGCACCCGCAAGATCTGAATTCTGAGATGCCACTTTTAGTTCTATTTTCCTTTTCATGGGGAACTTGACTGATGTTGTGATGAATGTTATGGACTAGTTATTTGGACCATCTAAGTATTAATGACACTTCCCTGTTGATTCCAAGCATGATCAATGTGCAACATGTTTCCTCTTAGTGAATCTCATTTCATTGGTGTTTTCCCATTTCTGAAATAGTGTAATGAAGTTGTTGGTTTCTCCCTGAGTTATGGATTTATCTAGGCTGCTAAATAGAGAACAATACTTGACTTATGTTACAGACTTACTTATGTTATTCAATAGCATAGAATACATGTAGTAGTTGAAAATTTAATTGTGTTATTGGATTAACTTGCAGTACTTGTGTGAGCCCATATTTACTCATTCTATTTGGTGCTAATGATACCCATGTTATATCTGGCATGAAACCTTAATAAGCATACCACTGTTTCTACCATTTCACCTCCTTCCTCTTACATATTTTTGCTGGAGCATGGTTTGTGAGGATTCTGTTTCTTTACAACCCTATGCATCTATTTCCCTCCTTCCTCTCCTCCTTTCCACCATCACTACAACTTCAGTATTAAGTTGTCTCATTGTTATGTGTCGGCCACCAAAAGAAGACATTTCTCTTTGAGATTGCCCCGATATACCCCACGCATTTGGATCCATGTGCTGGCTTGAGTCTACCTTAATGAAGGCCTACTAAACCAAGCCCCTTTTATTATCTTTTTATTACGTGACAATTGGAGTGTTGCAAAAAACCGCTCACAGATAATCTTCCATGCACTCCTCTATTTAAGATTTCCTAGGCACTGTTCTACAATCAACCTAGAGGCTGTCTCTAGGAAGCTTTCTCTGTCTCTCGAAGCACTTGTGCTATAGGTGCCATTTGAAGCCACACCATATTTTTGGCGTCGTTGCTAGAGAATGGATTAGAATAAATTTCCCTGGGTACAATTTTTTTTTACATTTCCTCTGTTAGGTGAGCAAGGGAAGTGTGGGTAGAAAGATATCTCACCTTGGTGACTCCGCTATTTCAAATCTATGGTAAAAATCCTAGCAACTCCACTTTCCATATCTTTATTTGATCATCCTGACTTTCAAGCAGCCCCATACTCACTCTAATGCTACAACAACCGAAAACTTTCCCTACTTTTGAAAGTAAAATCACTCATATAGGGAGGTTTTTGAGATGGCCATTCCTGCATTCTTGGCCAACCAATTTGCCCCACTGGATTTCTCTTATATTGTTGGTTACTCCAATCATGTCCCTGTGTTTCATGAGTGGGATACCTATTTTCCTAGATTCAGTGGGAACACAGAGAGAAGACCTGACCAACACCTCAAAGGCTTTCATGAATGCATGGAACAACAAGGTATTCTTCTTAAATATGTACAAATGAATTTGTTCAAATGTTCTTTAGAGGGGGATGCTAGAGTCTGGTACAGAACAATACCTCGTGGAAGCATATCTTCCCTAAGAAGTTTTCATACAACATTGAATCACTATTATAAAGGATTATATCCATTGAATGCTCTATTTGAATATTGTTGTGCATATTTTAATGATGAAGAAATTACCGAGGTTGATGACTCTGCTGAAAATGTTTGTGGAGATCCACTCCAGTAAAACATCTACTTGTATCAAGAAGCATTACCCACTAAGCGAGAAAGTGAAGAAGGAAACATCATTAAGTTGCCAACAAACCCTCCGGGGTCTGATTCAACCGAATGTGATGTTTCCCCTTCCTATGATGAATACGACTCTAGTGAAGAGTCAAGTGATGTAGAGTCACCACACTCCCAGTCATGGGAAGTTGTGTAAGAAGAGGAAGCCCACCAGGAAGTCACTAAAGATGCACCAGTCCACGATGCACATCTTTCACCTGGAGAACATGATCAAGAACCACCTCCTATTTTTGATTCTTATTATTCAGAGGAGGACGAGGTGGTAATGGAGGTTTAGAAGGAGTCTTTTACCAACAATTGGGGAGCCTGCTTCCAACAACAAATTTTTCAAGAAGAGCCTGAAGTTGAAGGACCAAGTAGTGTCTGTGGTTGGCCTTTTGAAGAATGGGAAGTAAAAGTCCAACAACAAGATTTTCTTGAAAGACCAAAGGTTGAGGAGATGGAAAGTAATTGTGGCTACCCTAACCAAGAGGATATTGGTCAGAAAATTTCTCATGAAAAAGAGGTAGCTGCAAGCTTTCCTTGTAAATTCCATGACCCTGTGTCTGAGTACATGAGCCTATTCTTAAGCTAGCAATAAAGGTTGTGTGAGCAGCATGTATTAGGTTCTTTATTTGAAGACTTTGTATGGTGCATGCTTGCTTTAATTTTTATTTTTCAGCAATGTGAAGGAATAAGGCGCAGTACTCTAATGTTGGTCTGGCTCCATTGGAGGGTGAACTCACTTAGGTGAATTGAGCCCTGTGCATAAGTAGGAATTCATATAAATAAGTTCACTAGCTGAGCATTTACTTTCCGGTTGGTAGGATTTATTTTTCTGCATTGTAGATGGATGAGGAAAGCCCCATGGAGATTTTCTCGTTGCTAAGTTCCATTATATTTCTGACTCCATGCCCAATGGTGAAGGATACTGGTTTACAAGTTCTCAACTCCTTGCTAGAAAGGCATTGTCCCCAGTTGGAACCAATGTTGTCCTTCACTCCTTTATAAAGTTATTAGTTTCCCAAAGTGTAGAACCACAATGAAGGTTGAAGCCATTTCATAAGACACAGGAGCTATCAAAGCTTAATCGGATCCTCTCCATTGCATATTTCTCAGAAAAATATTTCCAACGGTATATGGAAGTCCGAAAATGGACCTCTGGATCATAAGATATGGCATGTTGAAGTTACCCATGGAAAGCCAGAAGACAAGGAGGAAAGGACCAAATACAAAGGCAAATCACATATCGCAGGACCATGAGCCAATCACAATCGCAAATCGACTATTAGTGAGTCCAGGTGGAGTTGTTTATCACATAATGGAGGTCAGGGGCAGTACCGCATCCTGCAACATCCCAGTCTCGCACACTCCAACACCTTGTGTTATCACCGATTTGAGATACAATGTTAAATCTCTGGGGATCACCAAAAAGGCTTAACAAAGGAAATGCATGCAAAACTAGGGATAGGCAAGCCCTTTCTCTCTCCTCTACGTGGCGGTATGGTTTATCGGAGTATGGGGGCCCCAGGCATAGTGAATCCTACAATCCCGTGATATGTGTAATCGACAGAGTAAAGGGGCTACCATTTTAAAAAAACCTTGCGATCTCGCCGATTTGTGATATAATATTAAATCATCGGGGAGGGGCCGATTCTATTTAACAAAGGAATTCACGAAAAACAAGGCCGGGTGGACCATTTTCTCTCTCCTCCAAGGGGCTACATGGTGCAATCCCATTGGCCCGTAAGTATGACATGGCAGCTGACATCATTAATTAGTTTTAATTATTGATTGATTTTAATTAATTAATTTATA